>VZSF01000206.1:1287777-1576820 GCA_013398295.1 Chionis minor
GGGCTCCCCGGGGCACGGACGTGCCCCGGGGAGCCCCCGGGGCGAGCGGAGGCGGAGCACCGGCGCCCTCCACCGCTGCCGTCTGCCCCACGGACAGCCCATCCCGGAGCGGCGGGGCGGACCGGTTCCCTCCCTCCGCCCCTCCCCCGGGCTTTTATAAGGCCGCGGAGTTTCCGCGTCCTGTGACTGCAGTCAGGTGGTTGCGGGGTTTCCCTCTTTCCCCTTCCCTCCCTCCCGCTGCGTCTCCTCCCGGCGCGGGGAAAGAGAGTTGGGAGGAAAAGTCGCCGGCGCGGGGGGAAGTTTAGAGGCGGGAGAGCCGCGGCGCCGGCCTCCCCGCCGGGCCCCGCAGCGCCGCGTCCCGTCCCGTCCCGCGGGAGAGGCCAGGATGGCCGGCGGGGAGGGAGCGGGCTCCGGCGGAGTGGCGGAGTGCCGGGAGCATCTCTTCAAGGTGCTGGTGATCGGGGAGCTGGGGGTGGGGAAAACCAGCATTATCAAGCGCTACGTGCACCAGCTCTTCTCCCAGCACTACCGGGCCACCATCGGGGTGGATTTCGCCCTCAAAGTCATCAACTGGGACAGCAAGACCCTGGTGCGGCTGCAGCTCTGGGACATAGCAGGTGAGGGCCGGGGGCGGGGAGCTGCGGGGAGAGGCCTGTGAACCCGGCTCTGGGGTCCCGGGGCCCGGCTTCTGTGGAGGAAAGTGTCTTTTGACTGAGAAGTTTGTCTTGTTTTTCCTCCTCCTTCCCTGCAACCCCGCCTCTCCGCGTGTGAGGCATAAACGAAGGGAGGTCTCGAAGTGGGAGTGCGGTGTCTGACTTTTTTTTTTTGTTGTTTTAATGGGCTGGGTGTGCTCCTGTTAGCTGCTGTTGTGGAGCTCTCGGCCTGGCCCGGCCCGGGCTGTTTTTCGGGCAGTCCTCATAAAGCCGCTCCGCTGCCTTTGCTGGCTCCAAGGCTCCTGGAGGGTTCCTGCTCCTCCTGGCCCGCTTACCTGGGAGCTTATGGCCTTGGATGTGATTACTACTTAAATTCATTCACGCTTACTGCTCCCTAACGCTTCTAGAGGAAGTAGATATATTTTCTGAGAAGGTTTATGTTTGGTAAGCATGCTTTAAAGGTTAAAGGTAACTCAAATAGCTAAAGTTGTCCTCAAAGGAAGTACGTTCAAACTTTGTGTGTTTGAAGTCACCTACTTAATTTAGAAGTAACTTCTGTCCCTGCAATGCGGAGTAACAGAATGGGATTTGTGTTATGCTTAGTTCTACATTCAAATTGTGCGTTTGTGCATCAAAAAGATGCTTTGAGCACATGGAAGCAGAAAAGCCCCATTCACTTGGCCAAACTACATATCACTCCTTTCCTATATATAATTCAAAGCTGTTCTTTAACATACCTGCCTTAAAGACTCCAACTGTATACCTGTCGCAGTTAGCTTTGCTTATGCTATGGTGTTAAATGCCACAGAACAACCTCTTTTGTTGTGGTCTTGCAAGAAGTCTCCTTAATCACCTCAAGTTGGTATTGCATTTCTAGTTTTGTGTGCAGCCCAGGTATTAACCTGCAGCTCTCTTCATCCCTCTCCAGCGCGTTCAGAATATCTCTTTGGATATGAAAAAGTAGGCTTTATTTCAAATGCTGGTGTTTAAATTTATGCTACTGGAAGATACTAGGATAACATCTAGTAGTTACTGTTTCCATGAACGCTCTACTTTATCAAGTGGAAGCTTGGAAAAGAGGAAGTGTAACATGTGGCTGCTGTAACCCTGTGACAGATGAGCTGTATGTCAGTTTCTGGTATTTCTGCTCTAAAGATTATCTTAAACCACTTCAAACGTGATTCCTCAAACTAAAAAAGCCTGCTTCTTACTGCCATATGCTGAAACACGTGATAGATCTTTCTGCTGCTGGCCTGTAGGGCAAACTAAAATATTTACTAATTGCTGTTTTGGCAAACAAGTAAAATGTTGGCACGCTTTCTCTTCTGGTAGGTTCATTTTATGGATCAGTTTTAACTATCTTTAAATCAATTGGCAGTATTGGTGCAAGCTGCTACAACACTCTGGATGTATTTTAGCAAGTCTGGGGTTCCAAAGCTTAAAGAGGGGAGACTATCAGGATCCTGGGGTCTGGCAGGCTGCCACAGTTGTGTTTAACTTCTCCTCAGCCCTTGGTTTCTGAGACTGGGTTAGGCTGTGTGCTTTGCCAAAGCAATCTGTTCCAACAGGCTAGGCTGAAGCTTAGTTGTAACTTGTAACAAAGTTGGGGCAGAACTTTATGGGAAGTCCTGTCAATATACCCATGCCTTAATTTCAAGATCTAGAAGATGGTATTTTTCACTCTTGATTATTGCCCTTAGGGTATTTTGGACATTGCTACATGAAAACCGAGTTGAGAGCTGCTGATAATTCCCTAGAGGCTTGTGTTAATATTGCTGATAGATTGAAGAATTTTGTTTTCCTGTCACTGAAATATTTTTCCTGTCTTACAGTATGGTGTATACTTTTCTATGACACTCCTGACTAGCCTTTTCCTAGCAAAAATGAAAAAAACAACTATTTTGTGATTTGCACTCCAGACTATTAGGTCTAATCTGGTTGTTCAGGCTAGTCTGTTTCCAAGGAGGTGGCGGTCCTTCCCCAGTCAAAAAACAAGACCAAGAACAGAAGTAGTCTCAGTCTTAGTGATTTTTGGTTGGGCTGTGCTTAGCCATTGTGACAGTAACAGTTCAGACTCCTGTAGAACTTGACATCTCAGTTAAGCATTAATCATTAAAATAAAAGGGATTTTTAGTATCCATAAGGGTGTTTCATAGTCTTAAAACTGCTAAAGTCCTTGGCCTGGGAATGTGTTCTCCAGCTGTCTATGTCTGTACTAGTGAATATTCCTAAATGCCTGAAGATGTTAACAGGTGTATATAGAAATTATTAGTTAGAGAACCAGGTTGAAGATGGCTTCTATATAATCATAGCGCATATTCCCTAAAGCGCTTTAATAAAGTGTGGAACAAAGTATCTGAGCATGTGATAGTCATTCCCTTTTAACTCATCGGCCCAACTGTCTTCTGGCTTTCAAGAGCTCATCTAGATAACTTTGTCTGCTGGTGTATGCAGACAAACAGCTTTAGATCTCTTCAAGAGATCTAAATCTTGTAAGTAACATTACATGTGACTTCCCTGAAAGCAATATGGTGCTGGCATTCTGAATTGATTTTGATGCATTTAAAAAGGCTTCTGAATTAAAGTCTAACCCTTAAGCGTTGTAAGGCATGTCATTTTTTGCTAGATCAAAGCTTGTACTTAACAGTGCATCATAAAAAGCTTTCCTCAAAGAGCTGGGTGCTGCAGACTGAGGTTCTGTACCTATGTCAATGATAAGAACTAACCATGTAGTTCAGTCATCAGCTGAAGATTATAAAGCAGATACTGTGCGGGCTTCTGGTGTGAGTGTAGCCAAAGTGCTGAATGCTGTGTACTGCGATGCAGCAGATTCCTGAGTGACTTCAATTTCTTGTGCTAGCTGAGGCTTTTTTAGCGATTAGACAACTTTATCGAATAGAGCATGACAATGTTACACTGCCTATGCTATTTTTCTGCTGAAAATAGCCTTTCTGTTGTAAGGTACAAAGTAATGCAAATTCCTGCAGCAGAATCAAAGGGGAGGGGGTGGGAAATAGTGAAGGGGAAGAAGGGTACTGTTGTGCCTAGACTTGTATATTCCAGAAATATTCAGGCACTGTAGTTTTTAGACATAGGTTGTAGTTTCTTGAATAATGGAGATGAAAAAGTTTGGGAGTAAGACTGATCAGTCACTGTCAAATTATCTTGGCTGTAGCACGAAGTATTCTGAGGGAAGGTGAACAAATTACATGCATGTTCATACAGGAGCAGAACTTTGAAACCATAGCAGCCCTTAGGCATTACTCTTATTTTTTTATCTTGACGTGCAGAGTTATGATAAATCTCTCTTCTGGATAAATTCTGAAAGTGTTAGAATCAAGTTAACCTCCTTTATCAAAAGACATAGATAACTGGTGAAATAAATAGGAGATAGGAATGAGTCATTGTGGTAAAGAGATACCAAACAAAGGAAACTTAATGATAGGGTAGTGCCTTTAAAGTCTATTTCAATACATTAGAGACTCCTACTTGACAAGCATGCTGTTTTAGTGCTTATACTGCACTGACCACAATGTAGTGTAGGAGGTGAACATAGCATATTGATGAAACAGTCAAATATCATTGAAAGAACACTTTAAGGACTTCCTGTATCATAAAGACTTTTGATCAGATCTTTTAAGACCAGCAACCAAGTAGTGTTGGCTACTGCTTCATTATCACATTGGCTATCGCTGTCAATCACATCAGCCTGTAGAAACATGCAGGTTCCTGGAGGACAGGAGTGGTAGAAGTTACAGATGACTACTTGAGCTTGGTGTCTCCTGAAGAATGTTGCTAATGACAACTAAAACCAAATTTGTTTACCAAAGCTTTGACTGAGAGATTCTGCATTAACTTTGGTGTAATAGCACCCTTCTTCCAGGACTTTATTAGAATTTCTTTGGAAAAGTGATTATTAAAACTGAAACACCACTTTAACTGCAAAGAGCATGGCTATGAAATTGGCCAAACAGAAGAGGAATGATTGCACTTCAATGTTCTAAACATGCTTTATACAAGCTTGCAGGAGTTGAATAATAAGACTTGTAGCATCCAAATTTATTATTAAACTCTTGTCTGTCTCCTTGAAAAGATCTGAAATCTGACTTGTTAGAAGTATATACCAGCCCTGAAGAGGATGGAGAAATTGGATTGAGTATTTTGCTCAAATATGAAGTTGAGGAAGAGCTGGAATATCCCATATCTTCTATGAAGACAAATGGGTCAGATATGTGAGTTGATGTTAAGCTTTTAACTTTTTCAGGAATGTAACTTGCTCTCATCTATAGGAAGCCATGCGAAACAGCGAAGTGCATGCAGGAAACTATGGATGTGGGAGAAGGAGGAGGATTTAAACTGAAATGAGCACTTGCAAAACAAGACGATGATGGCACAATGCAAATTTTCTCACTTGGATGTGCAGTTGTCATGCTGTACCTAATAGTTCTTAACCTTTCCTGTCAGGGTGGAATATCACCTCTGGAAAGGTAGAGTGCTTGGTAGCCATGCACCTTTTGTGGAACATAGCTGTGTACTGTTGCATATTTTGGTGACTGAGTTTCAAAGGCATTCAGGCTGTTCCAGTACGTGAGACAGCATACTTCCATGTGAAAAACCTTATAGCTTCAAGCAGCTGTATATTTCAGTTTTTCTCAGCCTGCATTTGTGCCATTGACATGTCAGAAGATTACCAAGTTGCTTTTATGTACCAGGTCATTAATTCATTTCTTGCATTATGGACTGATTCTGTTTTTATAAAAAAAATAAGGTTGAAAGTAAGCCCTAAGTGATATTAATGCATCCCTGGAAGTCTGTAGGGGGCAACCAGAAAAATTCGTCCATTTCTTCTACATATGTAGCTTTGTGCCAGAGGCATATACATAAATTGCTTTTTGGAGGAGTCCCTCCTAAGTGTGGAGAGCTTTGAGGTAGTAGTCTTTACAGGCACTCGAGGTAGTCTTGTACCAGCTTGTTCTTACCCACAAAACATTTTCAAGATCAGTGTAGGGATTAAAGTGGCAACTCCTGCAAAGAAACCATGAAGAAGTTGCCTAGTACGAGTGAGCACAGAGTGGAGGGTAGAGAATCTAGGCATAACTTGCCCCCACCTGTTTTTTCTCACTGTTATAATGATATTTAACAAGTGCAATTAGAAAGGAAGAGTGAAAAATGTGCCCATGAATAACTGCATGAGAAATGGATGCTGAACTGGGAGTTCAGAGCTTTATTTCAGAAACTGGTAAGTGGTCAGTTGTGTTCTCATAGTTTATATAGTGATGGAGGTTCCAGCTGCAGATGTTGTCATGTGGAGATGGGAGCACTAACATTCTGGTAACAGCTGAGGCAGGTTAGGAAACTCCCTGTCAGGGATAGATAATCTTTTATGTTATTAAGTTCAGACTGGTGAAAAAGATTTGAAAGACCTGTGACTGATTTTTCAGAATGTTTCCTGCTTGCACGCATTTAAGTATAAATCTCATGTAAGAAATTATTTAACAATGATGTTGGTTGGAAACATGCAAGCCTAGCAGATAAAGTTTGAGGAGGAGAAAGCAGAAGGCCTGCTCATGTTGAAAGGCTTTGAGCACTGTCTTAGAAGCAGAGGAGGCAAGAAACAGAACTGTAAGGCTGCTTTATGTGTCCTTCTAGAAACCACCCCTCTGGAAAATCCTGTGTGGGTGTCCTTTCTTGTGACTCTTGTGGAATAGCTGAACTAGGGTTATGAGCTTTCATTTGAGAATGACTTGCTGTGCTTGGAGCTCTACAGCTAAGTATCCAAATAAGTACTGAACATGTCAAACTTGTTTCTTTTTGGTGTGTCTCCAGGCTTCAGACACCTCTGAAGATAGACTGGTTGTCAGCACACTTTTTTTTTTAATTCTTCTATGTATGCTATCAAGTAAGGTATACTGATGAAGCAATTTCCTTGTCTTACTAGTGGGGTGCTGAATCATTCATATTGGTGCTCAGTACTACATTACATAGCAAAGCAAAGTACTGTATATGTTAAACTTCTTAAAGGCTGTGTGCTGATGGAATTCTGTCAGAATATGGGAAATATTACTGCCTTGAAGCTGGTGTTGACAGAC
Source organism: Chionis minor (assembly GCA_013398295.1). Classification (NCBI taxonomy): domain Eukaryota; kingdom Metazoa; phylum Chordata; class Aves; order Charadriiformes; family Chionidae; genus Chionis; species Chionis minor. Next base: position 1,294,520 of record VZSF01000206.1, read on the forward strand.
AGTTTAGTATGGTAATCTTGATTATGCAAGACAGGACTGTTCAGTTAAGTTTCAGTTAAATGGTAGAATTGAGACAGATGTTCTTTGAGTGTCTTGGAAGCAAGCTTAAAATTTTTCTATAGGCTTTTCTAGATGACCTACAAAAAATGGGGTTAAAGATGTGATCTTAGAAGACCATTTGACGTAGTACATGCTTAAAAAAGTATGCTGTATTGATTTTGAAGGTAATCTTAATTTCTGTCAACAACAGAAATATCACTTAGTGATTGAGCTTCTAATCACTATGGAATAGATGGAGCTTTGGCCTTATTTTTCAAATAGCTAAGGTTCATATCATACGTAGCAGTTGTTCAAAAGCTGTACACTGTCTACATGATCACAATAAAAATACTTCTCTAGCACACGGATACAAAGAATAAAGAATGGATGATCATCCATCAAATGAGTGTGTGTGTGAGCTACTTAAGAAACCTAGGTTTTTATGTGCAATATAGCAGACAGGAGGAAAAATAGTATATATCACACAGCATAACTAATTTTGGGGTCAAATTATAATGCAAACTAGAAATCTGTCCAGAAATCCGTTAACTTGCATTGATCATAAGCTTTTCTGAGGCAAGCATTGGCTGAATTTTTGCCCTCCATCTGAAAGTAAGCTGGTTTGATATGTCAAGTGCATGACCCTTCAGAGAGAGACCAGTGTAGACAATATTAAGTATACAGTTTTCTCTTAATGTATGGAGCTTACATGAATGTAAATCAACCTTTATCAACTCTCCTTGCATCAGTGTTGCAGCTTCAGAGTCTTGGTGTCTTCACCTTATTTACATCTCCACTTTGCCTCTTAAATTTGGTTTTCTTTGAGTGCGTGCCAGGACAGGGTGTCTCTGAAGTGCATGTACACAAGTACAGTTTGCGTTGGCAAGTGCTGTAAAGGGGTTGTTCTAAACTGATTATTTTCTTCACCTCTGTAATGAAATGCAGGGATCTTAGCTGCCTGGCTCCAAAAAAGGCTCCAACATACTTTATAATATTTCTTCCCTTCAGTAGTGAGCATAGACACTGGGACTCAGTCTCACAGCTGTTAGAAACACCTTTGAACTCCAGTGGTAGCCATTCTCTCTAAATACTCACTTCAGAAGTTTTTCAGTGTGATATACCGTGTCAGAAGGAAGTGATTTGCAGTAATAGAATTTCTATTTGTGTTTTCATATGAAAGCATAGGAATAACACTTGTGGAATTCTCACAAGCATTAAAGCTAGCATGACCAGCAGCAAGTAGTGACTACGAAGCACAACATGCTTCTGTTACCTGTGGTAGAACATTAGATGTTCAAAGTTTTCCTCTGATTGTGGAGCAATGGAACAAAGGTAGATGGGGTGGTAAGAATATGCTTTGAAAAATGATGGCACTTCAGGGGTTTATAGAGCTTATTTAGTAGTAAATACCTTAACTCTGTCTAGAGAAAGCATAGCCTGCTCTCAGTCATAGTGGCTTCTAGATCAGCAGCAAATGCAAACCAATATTCCTTATTGTATGGATTTTTAGCAGCTTTTCAAATACCATTTTTAAAAAGCAGCCTCTGAGTGTCACTGTAAACAGCTTGTGGGAACTTGTTTTTCAAATGTTCCCAGACCAGAGTGTTGGGTAGAGCAAAGTGACAGCTATTTGATACAAAATTCCAATCACACACAATGTGCCATATCACATTGACCATTTTAGAGATTAACATTTTTTCAGTCTCGTGATAAAGTTGTTCTTGAGACAAACTGACTTTAGAATTGTTCTCCTGTGTGCTGTGAAATGCTGCAGTGCCATGCAGCATCACTGTGAAGTACAGCTCTGGCTGCATGGCAGTGCACCAAAGGGGTTGGATTAGAGGGTGTCAGGCATGAAAATAGCTTAACTCTGGCAGATGACTTATTTAAGTCTAGTTAAAGCAAGGTAGGAAGTACCAATTCATGCTGTTGCTGGCACTAATTGGACTATGTCATCTACCTCTGAATACTAATGCAAGGAAAGTTTTTCCAAACATGCTGCATTTGACAGCTAGTTAGAAATCACTTAGCTTGCTTGACTACTTTTCTGGGGATGGAAATCTAGTGCTTGGTCAGGGACTTCCTCTTTTGTTAATTTGCTCTTTATCAAAGATGCAAGCAAAACAGGTGAAGCTTTTATACAAACTTAACTGTCCTACTTTTATGTATAGTATGTTGGAGAAAGGCTGTTTAAGTGCAGGGTCTTGCCTCCAAACTTCTGGAAGGCAGGATAGTAAGCTGTTAAAGTAATCTTGGACAATCTTGAATCATTAGATGAGCTCAAGGCTACAAGCAGCAATGAAAAGCTTCTGTGTTACTGTAAAATTCCCTAAGACTTGTGCAAGTCTTTAAAGAAGGCTTTCTACCTTTGCGAAGAAGAATGGTGTGCCTTTTCCAACTATTGGGATGATGGATGCCATCAACTTTCCTGATGGAAAACAGATCTCTAATTTGCTGTTTCACTGGTAGTGAACAGGAGTGTCCTGCTTTGGAATAAAGTATAACAATACCAAACAGTGAATGTAAAGACTAATCTCACTGACTTTGAAAATTCAGGTAGCGAAAAAATTATTGGTTTGGATTCCGGCTCTATTGTGCAGTGAAACATCAGAGAAAGCTACTTTCTACCATTTCAGAATGAAATACTGACTTCTAAGAAAATGTGAAAACACTTTTGATCTAAACAATCAACATACTGCTGCACCTGACCTGATACTCAGTGATTTTTTTTTTTAAAATGACTACAGACTAAGTCTCTCATACATACAGTATATATACTATACTGTGGATGTCAGGTCTCCGACAGTTTCTCACTCAGTAGACCTGCTTCAGCTGCTCCCTGTCACTGTCTAACATAGACCTAACCAGGGTACCAAAGGTCGTCTCTTTTGGTAAAGTGGGAGTCAGTTGAATAGGGATTAACTGGCTAGTTACCTCTTCCCTGAAGACTGTCCTTCTGAAAGGCTTGGGACAATGATTTTCAAGAAGCAGTCCATCCAGTGGTCCAGTTAACTTCCTTACACCACCCTTAGTAAGAAAGGACACTAGCAATTCACTTAAAATCATCTGAGGCTGCTTTTGTCTCTTAGAAACTGCAAGAGCTACAGTCAGTGCAACTGTTTCTAGTACTGTCTAATACTGGAAGATGTAATATTCCTGTAGTTCTTGCTTTTCAACCTCTTGCTGTTTGTCACCAGAACCACAAATACCAAATATTACTTCCACAACAGCGGAAAGTATAAGTCACACTAGATGTGCCTTTTTAAACTCTTACAGGTTTCTAGTATCTGCTAGAGCTGCTAGTATAGTTCTGTGGTTTAAACACTTGGCAACTTTGTGCTAATAGCTTCAATGGGTACGAATGAGGAGTGAAGAGCCATCCACATGAAAAAGCAGGTAGACACACTGGAGCATGTCCTGTAATATTGATAGTGGTTTGATTAACCTACTTCTTGCTGAATAACAGATTCAATCTAATTGGCTAAGACAGTTCTGGGACAAGCTGTGCTGGTTTGGGGAGAGGGGGGAATGCTGTCAGCAGTGGTAGCTTGCCAGTAGTGTATTGATATATCTGGCTAAAGAGGAGCCTCAGTCAGGTCACACCTGACCAGGTAGTGCTAAAATGTTAATTAGATGGTTGGAGAACTGGGACATGCATCCTCAGGGCAGTTCTGGATATTTGCTGTAGTGTGCCAAAAATCCAACAGTAGGACCAACAGGCATCCAAAGTGTAGACTGTTCTTGCCTGTGGCTCCTAAGTTTTGAAAGGGACAGTGATTCTAACTTGGTGAGAGGATTGGGCTGCATACCCAGCCATTTTGGATGATGCTTTAGCTTAAATCTACCACACTCAATGACATGAACTTTGCTGAGAGGTGGAATTGTAAATAAGGAGCTGCCACTCAGATGTTCCTTGAAGTTATGTGAAAGCCTGATGCTAGAAATTCAGGGAGTTAGAGAAAATCTGTGAAGCAGCACAATTGGAGCAGGATAGAGGGTGCTCATTAGGTTACACCTTCCATTGCCAGAAGGAAGACTGGAAAGAAGGGGTTTCACTTACTGTTAAATTGGTTTTTTTCCTGCCTAGGATGAATAAAAGCACAAGTGTCTCATGGTCCAGGAAATTGTCTGAAATAGCTACTTTGTAGAGTTTGGCACTGAAGTCTAAATAGTGGCACTGTGCTTGCACACTGTGTGGCTAATAAGGTCAGAGTAGTTGATAACAAGGACCTAAGAGCCATGGTGTTGGCAGTCAAATTAGAGTTAGTTTGGCTGTCAGTAATGAACCTTCTTGAATTTTGGTATGACTAATATTGACTGTTAGTGCTCATGGTAAATAGTTTCTCGGAACCCTTCTTGCAATGCAAGGAGAATGTTCTATTCCCAGACTAGAACTGATTTATTACAACCATTCACTATAGCTTAAGCATCCTATGATGTCTGAGTTCACTGCACTGTATGGTACCTATTAGTATTTATTGCTGGATAGTTGTTGGGTGGTTTTGCCTTGATTTTATGGATTAGACTTAACTTGTGTGGTATGTTCCTTCTTTCTGTTGAGTTTAAACTGAATAATGAGGTTTCAGTATTCTGAAGGACAATGTTAGCAAGAGCTGCTCGGCTTTATTAATAAACTGAGGACTTCTTGCTATTTATCAGACTTGACAGCTCTGTGTTACTGGGTCCAGGGAAAAACTGCAAAACTTCATTGCAAAGATCTTTAGGTAGCAGCAAACAACTTTGGAATAAAACTCTTCTGCCAGTTGTGCATTCACTTTTGGATGGCTTTAGTCTAAACTACGCTTCTCTAGTTTAGAATAATTTGATGTGGAACCATCAAATCTGTTAAAATCAAATTTTGAGCTCTGGACACCCATTAAGCTGATCAGCCTGTCAAAGATGACTTGAGCTAACATTACTTCAACAAAAGAAACTGTTTGACAACTGTAAGACTGATGGAACAGGCTTTTGTAACTCTTGGTCATCTTTCTCTTCCTCATTAATGGCACAATTTTTGTAGGATATCAGAACTACTAGTCTCCTCTGAAAAAAGTTAGACTTTGTCCAGTTGTCCGTCAGTACTCCTGATGATATGTGAAGGGTTTGAATGCAACTAACACAACTCTAGCTTCTAAGTTGTGTGGCTTCAAAATACTCTAAGCTTAGATTATTTTTTTTTACAAAGTAAGGGAACTCTTGCTATACTGGTGGTATTGACAGAGGTAAGCCAAAATTTACCTTCACAGCAAAAAAAGTATAGCTGTCAAAGCTTCTTCATTTTATTCTCTCTGAGTAGTTTCCTGTTAGTTCATATAAACTATATATTAAGACTTCTAGGTATGATAAGTAGTCTGGGAGGTAGAACCTTGACAAACTCGGTATCATGCATATGCAGCAATCATTTGTACATTTAACTTGTTTATTCTAGCTTCAATTCACAGCATGTAGGAGGAGTTAAGAGCAAAAATTGTGGTAGGAGTATAGGGTAACTCCTGCGAACTAAAAGCAAGAACTGCCACAATGATAAGTCACACTGCTGTGATAAACAGGACTCTCTTGTTTATTCCTCACACTGGGAAAGATTGCTGTAGAAACTCTTTAAATGTACTTCAAGGCAAGGTTGGCAGTTTCTGAATCTTACGATGATAACTTATCTTTTGCAGTGAAATAAAAGACCAAGGTAAATGTCAGACCTGGCTATGATTTTTTCATGTTGCTTTTAACTTATGGTTTACTCCTGTTACATTGTAAACTGGGTAGCAATAACAGCTCCCAAGCTCTGATGCTGTTTTAAAATAAAATTAATTCCTGTGGTGCTGCTGTGGTGGGGAACTGTATTAGTGCCTGATGTATGACATTATGCAAGTATTTCACTTAATGTTGTTGCAATTACTGGAAAATATGGTGACAATTTGTGTTGAGTCATTTAGATGTGAAAACTTCGTGGTTAGAGAATGCAGAACTTTGCATTGCGTGCAGCCACTTTCATACCACCGAACAAACCCTCCGATCCCCATGACTGCCCTGTAGCTTAGCTCCTCACCTACAGCTGAACTGCTAAAGCACAGAGAAATGATAACTTTGTAGTACCATCAGGTTTATGTCAAGGTACTAGAGCTACCACAATGATTAATCCTCTGATGGCCTTTCCATAGTGCTGTAGTAAGCAAGTAATTTTCCTGTCTTCTTCCTTCCATGATTATACATGCTGGAGACATTAAGTCTAGTTTCATCTGATCACTTTCAGGCTTTTTCCCCTCTGGGGGTATGATCCACTTCTGGTATTGCTCAACGCTATTCTCACACATAGCAAAGTAACTACAGCAAAAGTTATGCTAGACAGAGGAAAGGTAATGAATCCCTGGCTGAACTGAGCATGGCAACAATACAGTTAATTTAGTTTTAGTATCTAAATAGAGAATGATTCTATGATTCTGTGTTCAGACTCCAAATTTTGGAGGAGTGATATGTTCTACAGTTTGCTTTTTCTATGAGTGTTGTGTTGGGTTTTTTTGCAAGAAAAGTGCTGGCAAGAGCTTTGCCTGTTAGTATTCTTAAATTTTCAAAAGGCTGTCTAGAATGCTCTGCATCCGCTACAAGAAGCTCAGCCTAAAGCATGTCCATTGTCAGTAGTAACAGAATTGTAAAGAAAGTCTACTCAGGTTATACTGAATTCTCTTCCTGCCTCATGCCATATACCTCTTACCACAACAAAACTTACCTTTTAGGCAGGCCTTATTGCTTCTGTCATCTTTCTATGGAATAAAAATAATATATCCATCCTCGTAAAACCTCCAGATAAAACAGAAGAGCAGTCATAAGCTAGTATGCAGGTCAGGTGTGTTGTTAGTGGATGTGAATTCTAGAGGTGAAAGCAGCTTGTGTAACAAACTCTTTTGGAGTTTGGGTAGCTTCACAAAAGAGCAGCAGTCATACTGGAGTGTATTTCACCTATTAAAAGGCATTACTCTGTAATATTGCAGTGGTGTTAGCTTGTGTGTGGCGTTTTCTTACGGGGGAGGGGTATCAACTCTGCCTAACGTAAACCTTAAATCCATTAAGTAAAAATGGAGGCTTTTATGCTGATAGGCGTATATATACACATCTGTTGTCTGCTTTCACCCAAATATAAATTACAGAAGAGCATGTATTAATCTTTTTCAAATGTAAAACTCACCCTGTAACAGCAAAAATTTGGACTGCTATCATTAAAGCCAGCTAGAAGTAAGACTGAAATGATTGCTCTGGGCAGCTGAAGCCTACACTTTTTGAGGGACTGCTGTAGAGCACAAAGTACAGTGCAGTTCAGTGCAGGCTTACATTCCTACCAGAACTGCTGTCTTCTGACACAATAAGAAAAGCCACCGTAGAAAAGCTAACCTTGGCTTCTGTGTTATTCCAGAGCTCCTGAAGATACCAGTTAGCACAATCCCACTTGCAGTGGCCTCTCTCCTGGTCAGGACCCCATGAGGGGATTGAGCTAGTCTGCTGCTCTGCTACAAGACCATTGTGGCCTTTCTGGGTTAGCCTATCTGGCTTTTTTCCCCACAGGGGAAGGAGCTGCCATGGTGTTAAGTGTCACGTAGGCCTGGGAGATACTGGGGCATGAGAAGTCACCAGTGTCCAGGAAGCAACTACCAGGTGGTCTTGCGTGATTGTCAGTGCAGGTCTAGCTTTTTACATGTAAAGGCATTGGACTAGGTGGGTGGGAAAGACTGGCTATGGTAAGATGATGGGAATTCTCTTGGCAATGGAATATTGATAAACTTATCTAAGTGGTGACCAGACTTTCTGGCCAAGGTTAGGACCCCTGTTAGTTCTTTGAGAAAAAACATTTGGTGTTCTTTAGGACTTTTCAAGTTTGGTTATGTTATATACTTTGTTTCTTTTCTTTGAAAGCTATATGGGATGCTGAATTACTTCAATATCTTTTGTATAGCCTGAATGCACTTGTGTTGTGCAGGTTTCAGCAAGGGTTATTGCTGTAGGAGGCTAGTATGGCCTTATTAATTGTTCTTTAACTTCAAAGGTTTTTTTGGATGGGAGAGCAGTAGGCAGGAAGGGATTCAGTCAATGGCGGTGTCCTTCACTGTGGTAACTGATCACAGCTGGGCTTACCTACAGCATGCACAGCTCTGAGAAATGGAAACTGCCTGATGATAACCTTTTCCGCAATTCCCAAAAATCTTTGTTTTCATATGTAATGATTATGCTGCCTCTATTCCTTGCTAGTAACAGTCTAGCAACCCTTTCTGCAACTAAACAATACAACTTAATTTTCTTATGTAAATGTCTGTCAAGTTTTTCTAAAAACTTATAGCCTTAATTAGAAAGACTGAAATCCTCACAGATTTCCAACAACTGAATAGGGAAGACTATTGGGATTGTTCCCCTTGCTGCTTCAGATTCATGTGCAATCTAATGTAAATAACAGCAAGTGGTGGCCATTTCTAGACCATTTTAGGGCCAAACTGAAGAAATATTTCTGTAGAAGACTGAGGTTGGTAACAGAGCACTGTAGACCTTGAGATTATGCTGTTCCGTGGGCCTGTCCTGTGGTGTAAAAGGATACACTGCCTGAATTGGACACAAGACTCGGTGCTTTAGCGCAGTCAGAGTGTGTGTGACAGGATCAATGGTGAGACTGATGGCTGAAGAAATAGGGAAAGCTGAGAAGGAGCTCCTCATAGTTTGTGTGGTGCCATATGCAGTGACTGGCTTAATATAATTAAATTTGACCCTGTGCAGCTCCATTTTTAAAAAAAAAAAAAGGCAAAACAAACCACAAAACAAAAAACCCCCAACACCACAAACCAAAATCCCCACAGTCTAAATTCAAAGCTTCTTTAGATGACACAGTTCATCTGCAGAAGTAGCAAAAGCCTTCTGGCCAAACTCTTTCCTAATGGTATTTGTTTCATGAAAACAGTGGACACATGGTACAACAATTTGCAGTAAGGCTATACCAAAACCACCTTTTAGGCATAAGAATCCAGCCTGGAAAGGCCTAGGGAGACACTCGCTGTGTGAGTTACTTGTATACAAGTTCTGTGTACACTGTTTATACAAGTTCTGTTTAGAAGACTTGTATTGGCAATGTGTCTTCTGGTGACATGGTGACTGAGATGCAGGCTTGATGCCTGGCTTGTTGGCCTTAGCCTATGACATAAATGCTGCTTCAAAACTCGACCTTTGAATATGGAGGGAAAAGCTTTCCTCTTGCATGCTCCTTGTTCTCACACAGGGCATGACAAGCTGGTAGTGAAGAAATTCATGTGTAACTTCCACTCCTCAGAATATGCTGGCCAGTGATGCTGTTTTATGCAGCATCATACTTTAAAGTTGAACAGCAGAAATAGTCCACTTCACAGAGCATTATATTTCTGTCAAACTTCACTGTAGCTGCTGCTGCTTTCAGGCAATTCTAACAGCTGCTTAGTCAACCTTTTCTGAAAATGTCTACAGGGAATGAGTTAATCGGTACGCCAAAGTACTGACATTAAAATGAGGCAATTGAGCTAGAAAAGCGTGCTGTTGAACAGCATCCCTTGTCAAGTTCCTTCACCTAATGAATTTCTGGCTCTTTCTGAGAAGATAATACCCAGTTCTTCTTGTAACTGTCCCTGCTAATCAAAGGCGGACTTGAATGTTTATAAACAGTGGACAGCTATGCTTCCAATCAAACTTCTTACTTTCTCTATCTATTCTAAAACTATATATGCACTAAATGCTAAAAGTTGAAGTGATGATACACTACAAAATGAAATTATAAAGTGCAGGGACTAGTTTTACCAATGAAGACTTCTGAACAAAGCAGAAGGCTACTTTCATAGCCTGAACTTCCCAAGCAACAAGCTAGCACTTGACACTACTGTGCCCACTCCAGTACAAACACAGCTTGATGGTCTGACCTTCCAAATGGAATAGTAACTGAACAGACACTTTAATTTTACATTCCAAGTATACTGACTACAATAGTTGTACTTAATAAGAAAAGGCTTTAGTTGACTATACTTGCTGACTGTTGGTTTTCTTCTTGATATTTCTTTTAAATAATTTAGCTATTCTGATAATTTTGTATCAAATCCTGATATTGTTGTAGAACTCCTACAGTTGGAAATTATTCCAGAGAAGGTCTTAGACTTAAAAGCTGAAGTCAAAGATAATAGGTTTAGCTAGAACTGTTAAACTAGCTCCTTTTCAGCTTCTCCCTAAGGAAAAATTCTTTAATAAAGGTGACTTCTTCAGAAGATGCTTTGAAGGCTGTTAGCTGTCGAACTTGTAGAAACCCTTTTTACTCATCTTACAGAAAGTCTGAGTTTACTTAAGTCTGTAACTGAAGTGACTACATTTATATCTGAACCTTGCAGCTTTTTGAGGAAAGAATGACTTATGTATAGCTCGTTGTGTTTTTAGGCATTACTTCTAAAAGAACACTACTCAACAAATAAGTTAACTACCAATTTGATTTTTATTTTTTGAGATTGCAAACTGCTTTTTAGCATCTGACTTGTATGATACACGTAATGGCTGTTAAAATGAGATAACACAGGATGGAAAAGGTAGTGGTGTATGAACTAGGTGACTAGACGGGAGTGCCCAATTCGTATGTACTAAACTGCTACAGAAGCCCACTTACACTGACAACAGTTCACACTTAAATATAAATATATAGTCTGTCACTATCCTCTCTTTCAGGTCAGGAGCGCTTTGGAAATATGACCAGAGTATACTACAAAGAGGCAGTTGGTGCTTTCGTGGTTTTCGATGTCACAAGAGGCTCTACTTTTGAGGCTGTTTCAAAATGGAAGCATGATTTGGACAGTAAAGTACTACTTCCCAATGGTAGCCCCATCCCTGCCGTTCTTCTTGCAAACAAGTGTGACCAGAAGAAAGATGGTAGCCAGAATCCCTCTCAAATGGACCAGTTCTGCAGAGAAGGTGGCTTTGTTGGATGGTTTGAAACATCTGCCAAGGTAAGCATAAAAAGGAAACACATTTTAACTCTTCTAAGTATTGGTGTAGGAATGGATGAATATAGTCACGTGGGGAAGAAAACTGTCAAGTACAGGAAGTGGCAGTCAAGTCTCCAGTGTTCAGAAAAAGTTCAAAGTGCTGTGCAGACTATCTCACTCCTGAGGAACGGTTGAAGCCTATTTAGTTTAGATTAGATCTGCATTTTAAATTCCGAGAACCTTAAAACTAACTGGAAACCTTGATTAACTGAGCTTGATAAGTTGTTCTTCATCTTGCATGCACCAGAATAATTCTTTAGATGTTAATCCTACTAAATGCTGGTCAAACTACCCAAAAGATAAAAGTAATCTTTAGGTGCAGGTTTTTAAATTGCAGCTTCTGTTTTTACTGTTGCACATAGGAAGCGGTAAGACTCCAGAAGTGAACAAGCTATTTGTGCACTTTTTACTACCTACCCAGATGATAATGTGGCTAAAGCACACTTCTGTTTTATCGGGCACTCTCAAGACTGAACTGGAGAAAACCAAGTTGTTCTGTATAGTAACTTAAGCTAAGATAGACAGCTGCTTTATTCAAATGGGTAACTGAGTAACTTCATATATTGTACACTTTTAGTCTATAGACTTGGTCAATGCACAGATAAACTTGCAGTAGCTTAGCTGGAAGTGAAAACAAACAGTTCCTTGAAATTCAATTGATCCTTAAAATAAAGAGTTCTTCCAGATGAAGACAATGTGGCTGACAGACCAAATTACTGGTCTGGCTGGTAACTTCTTTATATGGTAAGCTAAACCTCAGGGTCCCGCTTTTCCCTTGGCTTGCCTACTTCCTGTAACTGCTGCTGATGAACTAGCACAAAATGATGCTTTGATAACAATTTTAAAGAAAAATAGTCAGTAAGAGGAATATAAGAAATAAAGTAACAAGCCTCTTCCCAATCACTTTAAGGAAGAAGTGCACAGTGGAAAGTATGCAGTGACAGGAATTAGTTAACTTAGCTATTCATTTTTTTGCATTTGGGCAAATAATTCCCAAACCCACTTGTTACTAAAAACTCACATTTCAAGGCTTTTTATACTCAAAAAGAATACTTCTTCCCTGAAGCTCTTACTGCCCTTAAGACTTCTATATATAAGTGGAAGCGTACTGACAGCTTGTATTTTAGATAGCATTTAAGATACTACAATGTAAACCAAAGTTCTTGGTGCAGAGAAGAGTCCAGACAATGTTACTCCTAGTTCAGTTATGAATTGACTTGTTTAGGACTCTGAAGAGGTGTAGTTAAAATAGTTTAGCAAAAATTTGGGACTATTTTCCTATTTTCTAAGCATACCAAATTAGCTTGTGGTTTTAAGTCTTGCCCACTTAAATCCTCATAATCTGCTTTTGCATTTCTGCTAGAACTGATACTTGAATCTTCAGTCTAGTCATCGGTAATACAGGTCCCACTGCCTGTGGATTAGGGAGAGTATTAAAGGCAAAAGAACTGCAGAGGCTATAAATATTCATAGAAATAACTTATGAACTCCTTACACTAAAATGAGGAGAATCCTCCTCCACTCTGGACAGGGAAAAGTGCTTATCTGCAAACAGCCACAAGCAGTTTGTGGCTGACAACTGCAAGCTTGTAGACTGCAATAGTGATGAATCAAATGTTCTCATGACCTAACCTTGCTCATGTAGAGTTTAGATCTAGAACTACTAAGACAGAAGAATGTACTGGGGTGGTATTTCCTTTGAAACCAAAGATGAGCAGTCCCAAATGTGGCAGCCCTGTCGTGAGCTAATAGGTGGCCCAGTTAGGTCAAAGCTGTGACCAAAGGCCCCTTAGCACTGGCCAGATTGGCCCCTCAGTAACTGAGATGCCTAGAGATGTATTTCATCAGGGCATCCTGCATACACATGCTTCAAAACATGCACAAGAAAGTGTAGAGTGGCTAGATGAGGCACCTGATTTAGATGGGGTTTTGAGGCTGATAGAAAAGGTCCTTTTACATAAATAAGTGCATCCAGCCTGCAGCAGAAGCAGAAAAAGGACCCAAAAGGTAGAATGCTATGAAAAGTGTAACTGCCCATTACCTGTCCTGTTGCAGAAATGTCATTTTACCTCAACTGCATACAAGATTAGAGTTGAAGTATCCTGTTTGTAATATGGGCGAATAAGTTTGCCCTGAACATTTCTGGGAATTTTTCTTCAAAAAGCAAGTGTATGAGAAATGACCTGATGCTTCTAAGCTGTTTGTGCCATGGTGAGGGCACTGTAGGAGAGTTTTTGTATTTGGCCAGCTTCTAATGGGAATGTGCAACTATTTCAAAAAATCACTGACTTCTTTCGTTTCAAAATTTCTAGGACAACATCAACATAGACGAAGCTGCTCGATTCTTGGTGGAAAACATTCTTGCTAACTACAAAACCTTTCCTAATGAAGAGAACGATGTGGGGAAACCAAAACTGGACCTAGACCCATTGAAAGCAGAGAGTAAATCACAGTGCTGCTAATGCTACCGCTGTTCAGTAAATGTGATGGGATGAGCAGCAAGACTGTTCCTTAAATCAAACTGCTGCTACGGTGCTGCATTGTGACAATCCATATGGGGTGTCTGGTATTATCGGAATAGGTGATTCTTGTGGGTGTTTACTTATTCTTGTTTAGCATGAAACTGAGTATCTTGTGAGTTACCACTCCACTTGCTTGAGTGGCTGCATCTAAGTCTGATCAGTGTCTCCTTACTTGAGAACATAAGGTAGAGTTTACACTCCTAAAAAGGAACAAAGACAACATGCAGTGTCTAGCCTGCTTGTAGGATATATGCTACATTCCAAATAGGACTTGCTCATCATGTTTTTAGCTGAATAGACACTTGCACCTTTAAAGTAAACTTTTCCTTTGTCACCGATAGTGTCCTACTTTACCCTTCTCACCTACACACTTGTCCCTATTTATTATTCCCCACCATGAGGATCTGTCTAGTTCTCCTGGATCAAGAAATCCCAGAAATCTTGAAGTGGCCAGTCTTAGTGTGTTCACTGACTGAGTGAAGCAGAGGGCTGTTACCACTGAGTAAGAACAAGATGGGTAAATGATTGTACTTAACAGGGGAAAAGCATGGTTATAGAGATACTAACAAAAATGCATCTCCAGCCATTTAAGGCAGAATGTTTTCAGCTAATACTTTACGTGTGAAACATGTTAATGACTACAGTTGTGTTCCTGGCACATAGTTATGGTAACCTCACCCATATGCACATCAGAAACTTTTTCATGCACTAACATTAAAAACTTTACCAAGAGTGCAAAAAGTAAGTATCTTACTGTCCTGTGCTCATGAACTTGCCTCTTTTTCCTTCTGTCTTGAGATGGTTCTGAATGCCAGGGGGAGGTCCTGAAGGAAATAGCTTAACTGGTTCTTGCTAGTCTATCAAGAAACCCACAAACAAAAACCCCCAAACAAACACACACCTCCACCCCCAAAACAGAAATCAAACAAATGCAAAACAAAACAAAAACACAAGCACTATCTCTTTCAATTTTAGAACAGTGCTGCACTCTTCTGACTACTTGGAGCTGGTGAACTGGCTTACCAGTTTGTAACTCTGTATACTGAGATGCTTATGTTTCCTTGTTATAACGCATGTATTTTTGGCAGCAAATGAAGACCAAAAGGATTAGAGTTTTCATGGTTCTTGAATACGTTTTGTAATTCTGGTTCTGCTTGGCTGAAAGGCTTTGAAGTTCCTCTTGATTTTAAGGGTTTCTTCTGTCCTGGTACCTCATTGCTACTGACTTAAGAAGTCTTATCTTGCTTGGTCTGATGGTGCTGATGCTTACTTAAACATCATCATGAAGTGTGCCAGACTGAATATACTTTAATCTGTACTGAGATTTCCTAGGCTGTCGCTTTTTTTTTTTCTAAAGAGTAACAGACTTTTTAAGAGACAAATAAATATATTTCGGCATCTTATGTATGGTGTTGGTGTATGCTTTTGAGAATATGAATCTTCACATCATATGTCCCACCTTATACACAAATGCTTTCATTGACATTTGAAAGCAACTTTAGCTTCTATTAGCTGCTATGTTAAAGGCTTATTTTAAATTACCACAGTAAGGCTTGTCATAAGCTAAAACTGGGTTTAACTAGCTTAGAATCATAAGAATCCTTTTAGATGAATTATCTTAGGAAGTCCTCTAAGCCAACATCATTCTCCAAGCAAGGTCATACTGGGGTGCTTAGGCTTTCATGTGGTCTTAAACCTTCAACAATGGACACTGTATGGCTCTGGGGAAGTTGTTTCAATGCCTGATTGTCCCCTGAGACTAAATAGTCTGAACTCTTCTAACTTCAACTTGTGTCCATGGTCTCTCATCTTCCTATCATGCACCACCGTAAAGAATATTTCCATTAGGCTTGTGCAGATTTATTGGACACTTAAAGCTTGATTACTTTAAACATTTTTTTGAAAGCCTGCAGAGCTTCAGAAAGGAAGTTGTGACCTATCCATGTTCCTTGCCTGCTGGCTTGTTTGTGGCATTAACTGTTCTAGCTAACCTGGAACTTGCATAATTTTCCAGTTCAGTCACTTGCAGAACAACTCCATTTAGACTGTAAATTCCCTTTTTAATAAGCTGTTTAATTTCCAGTGTACTGTCTTTTTCTAAAACTTAATTATAGCTGCACAAATCCAGTAACCAGCCAGTGGAATGTGTGCATAGCCTGTTTATTAGATCAAAACAAGATAAATCTTAATGACCAGTCAAACAACAGGCAATTTCATGTTCACTTAGCTTCAACTGTAAGTTGTGAGCCTATACAATATAACATGAAGTTTATCACCAATGGGCAAAAAAAGGCCAATTCTTGAGTCTGTCTAGTATGATATAGAAGGTTGGTCTACATTCAAATGCTAGTTCCTTAAATACTTATACTTAAATACTAAAACTGGAGAAGCTGCCAGTGGAGGTAGACTGACTTTCTTTCCAAACTTTCTTTCTTTTATTGTCCTTTTTCTTGATTTTTAGTTTTCAGATTCAACAGCAGAATGAAAACCTAACTCTGAAGCCTTGGGACTCTACCTGAATGCATGAACCCCATCTGGTTCCTGTCAGTGACAATGTAATTCTATGTAGATTAGTTTCAAGAATGTTTAAATTTCTGCTTGAAGAGCTATTCCTGCTATGCTTAAGCACTTCCCTTATTCTGTATGTAGCTTGTGTTCTTCTAAATTTCTATGTGAATGCAGAATGGCTGTGACTCTAACTGTGGTGGAGTATGCTAGTTTTGATGCAGGTTGTCACTGACTGGAGAAGCTGAGGCAGGGTGAGGTTCAGGAACTGTAGTGATTAATTGCTGGGGAATAGTTTGAGTCATTCTTACAGACTCAGTACCTAAGTAACCATTTGCTATATGGTGATATGAGGAAGTAGTTATAAAAGAAATATGTGCAGTAAAACTATGGTATTCAATGGTGAAACACTTTGCTCTTAAAAACTGTTGCTCCCTAATCTTTCTAGTCTTAACGTCTTGCTAGTGACCTTGATTCCAAAACAGAAAACTGGCTACCTCTTTCTTCCTTTACAGAACACCTTATTTGGTACAGTTCTCTAGGTGTGTGTATGCCTTCATCCTTCATATAATTAATTACTAAGGAATTTAAGAAATGGGGATAGCAATATACGTTTTTAATGTATTAAAAAATGTCAGTGAGATAAATAATGATTCCAAATTGAAATACATCATTCACTTGGCAGTACGCAAAAGGTCATTACAGAGTTCTTTGTCCTGCAGCAGAATAAAGTTGAAAACAATGAACATACGAGATGCAGATCTGACTATGTAGTGAAGATTATTTGAAAGAAATTGTGCCTGTATGACCATAATTATCAGTCCTGTTGGAAAGCTGTTGGCTCTCCAAAGGCTGAAGATATCATTGGCATTCTGCTAACTCCACTTCTAAACTCCTCTATCCTTCCTGGTGTGTATTGAAGTATGTATGTAGTATCCATCCAGAATGATGGACTTTCAGCCCCTCATATTCACATGGGTTTGTTTTTTAACTTTTGTATTTCAAAAGTGTCCTGTAGAGTGTGGTATTGAAGACTCTGTAGCATAATATGTGGGCTGCATTATCCATTTCCATTGTTCATATTATATTGAAGCATCTTTGGTTATAATGAGTGAATTTTAATTATGTTGATAGTGCTATCCCAGCATTGATGTAGGAAAATGTCTGCCCCACCACGATATACTCAGTATTAACTTTAAATTACTATGCCTCAAACATGATTTTATACTCAGTATTCAGTGCAACACAACATTGAAATAGTTGTATTGTGCACAAAGATTTCTCCTAGTCTCCTTTCACTGGACAGCATCTGGCTGGTTGAAGTGCTAATGCTACTATGGATATAGATATACAGGCAAACTGCTTTGCTTGAAACTTAAAGAATTGCTGTTTTTAACTGTGCTTTGCCTCAGGTTACCCAAAATCACTGCCTTCTAGTATTTAGTAGTTTAAGGAGCAAGGGCTTTCTGTTATATTGTCCATCAGGATGGCATCAAGTGGTTACGATGGTACTTGTGTCATAAGTCATGTGCACAACGGCAGAAGTGTCATAATGACTTTTGGCATTTTCATGTATTTTAGAAGTTAGAGAATGTCAATTGCGTTGCAGTTGGGGTTTTTTTGATTTAGAGAAGATAATTTGTTTTTACTTGCTAGATTGGAAAAAAAGTTTGAAGACATCTTACAGGTATACTTATTTATGGTCTTGTTCCTAACTTTTCTTAAAGAATGTTAATCACATTTCTATTACAAAATATTTATCTAGCAATCTTATATTTTGCATTTTTAAAAGAAAGTAACTTTTCGCTTTTAGCCCTTATACACAACTGCAACCATACTTAAAACTGCACTAAAGTTAATCACTATTAAAAAGGATTTGCTGTGATCTGCAGCATGCCTTGACTTAGAACAACAAGAATTAACTTTTTAAATCTCCTGTGAAAAAAGTTACATCCTTAATTTTAAATGACAAAATAGTAAAGTAAACTGGTGTACTAAGAGATTTAGTAGTCTCTACAGCTCAGGAGTTAATACTGCATTAAGATTGTGTATTCTCTTTAAAAAAAGAAATATACTTCTATCCTTCAGGCTACAATCAAAATTCATCATATCTTTTAGCCAAAGATTTAGAGTTTTTTAAAGAGGTAATGCTACTTCCTCTGTCAATATCCCTATTTCTTAACAATTGCAATAGCTAGAGTTCCACAGTTGCCCTCACATCCAAATTTCAGATTGGGCTTTTCACACAGTATCCAAACCAGGAAGTCTTTCATTTTGACATTAAGACTTTTGTTATGAATCATTAAACATCAATTTACAAAAGAAAGGTAATGGCACTGCCCAGTTGTCTGAGCTACTTTAATTTTCTTCTGCTGCTTGCTCTGACTGTCTATATAGTTCCCTCAATATTTAAGGACGGAGAGGATCAAAGTTGTGGTGGGACCCAGTTCATGAACATACTTTAGCTTCAAGTTAAACATGTGCCCGTGGGACTCAGTGGTACTGCTGAATATTTTACTGAATATTTTGGGGCTGTCTTTCTCCAAAAGGAGACTGTATCATGACGATGTAATCGGAAGGTGCTTATGGCAAAGGAAGAGGCCAACAAAAGATAAGTGGAAATAGTAGCACCCCTGAGGTCCATTAGAATCCTTTCTTGTACCATGACAAATTCAGGGGAGGCTAGAGTACTAGAAAAGGCACGTCTCTGGCAAGATCAGATGGGACATAGTATCAGAAGATATTTTTGAAATGGCGGTGGGCAGAAGGTGTTGAGCTTAAAATGTTTTCTCTCACGCAGCTGGTTGCAGTTTTCTTCCCCTACCTTGCCTTATTCCATCAGTTTAAGCAAGCTATTCATGTAATCACCACTTAGCTCCCTAACCTCAGGTTGACTTAAGAGTTAGCAAAATACAGCTGCTTGTGAATAGTTATAGTCTGCCTGTTCGAGGAGGGTTTTGCTCAAGTTCAGTTCCCTGTCCTATAAATCACCTCAGCAGCTGACTGCTCTGCTCCTAACTGTGTGCACAGGCTGCCCCTCCCAAGCTTTAGCACATGCTGCAGGGTTTCCTTCTTCTCAGGCGTTGCCAATCTCCATTCATACTCTGCTAAATGAATCAATTTCAGAACTTAAATTTTCCTATCCTTTGATGAAAGAAGCGCAAAAAATAAAAAAAAGTCTGCAAAGCCCGAACAAAAGAAAATCAAAATCCATTCTACCTCCCTTTCATCTCCTGACTTTGTAGCAACCTCATGCTTGAAGATACAGCATCTGTTCTTACAAAAGTTTTTGTGTCTAACTTTAACCCTTTTTTCGTGGAAAACTTTCCAGAATCAGAGTGGGTAAGGTTGGAAAGGGGCCTTGGGAGATCATCTAGTCCAACAACCTGGCTCAGAGCAGAGTCAGCTTGAGGAGTTTGCTCATGGCCATGGCCAGTTTGATGGAAACTCCACAGCCTTGTTGGAAAACATGTACCAGTGCTTGCTTGCCCTTACAGATTTTTTTTTTTTTAAATCTTATTAAGTGTAATTTTCAGTATTTATATTTTCACATTGTCTCTAATTCTGACGCTGGGGACCTCTGACAAGAATCTGAGTGTCTTTAGTCTCCCGATCAGGTATTCCTACACATTAAGATTTACCCCCTACCACACTCCCAGGCCTTTTCTTCTTTTTCCTGTCTCTTTCTGGAATCCTTGTGCTTTACAGCCTATTTTCCTGTGACTTGTGGGTGCTACAGCAGGTGATGATATGATGGCTTAAGGAGAAAAAAAAAAAAATCCAGTATTTTGAATGGTATCTTAGAAGAATGGTGAGCAGAATGCTACTCATCCTTCGCTAACCAGCACCTGTTATCTTAGTATCTGTCTAGCTACATCCCAATGGATTCCTAACATACAACTGCACCATTCTCCTTGTTTTGTCATCTTGTATATTTATTTCACATTTTCCAACTGCGAGGCTGCCTCTACCCTAACAACTTTTCCCTTCAGGGAGTGTCTGTCAGATATACTTCATGGCTTGAGACACTAGGCCAGTGAAACAGCGGATTTGACCTTACACGTTCTTTGCCAGTTAGAAAACTAGCTTTTTTTAAAATTCAGATTAACTTCTCTTTTCAAACAAGCTGCCCTTGTCATTGCTATTTGGTTATGGAATTCTAACTTAAATTCTTGGATCAATAAAAAGAGGTAACTTCATGGGTGCGAAACTTGAGATCTTTTTTTCTTCACAAAACACCTAAACATGTGTTTTAATACCATTGCTCTTTGCAAATAAACAAAGGAAAATTTTCACTCATGCCTCTTGCCCCTATGTGTCATAGGCACTTTTCCATAGTAGTTTCTCTACCCAGTGAGTACAGGAAAGGAAAAGGGATTCAGAGGAATAGACTGAAACCAGCTCAGATTATCTGAGGTGGTTTTATCCATGTTCTGGGTCACAAAACCAGTCCTGTAAGTTCCAGCCTCAGTCTGCAAGTACTGCAGATGGGCAAGTACACTCAGCCTGTGTCTGCTATTAATCGTCTGCATACCCTGATCAATATTTGAGATCATAATTGTCTGAAGAGAGACCAGCTGCTCAGCTTGATAAAAAAAATAAAAATCCTCAAATGTTTACTTGGTTTTCAAGTGGGAAGTGTCCTAAGGTACCTCATTTAAAATGGATGCTGTTGGACATAATGCTGAAGGAAATGCAAAGACGCGGAAGAATTTTCCACTTTGAAATTTACAAGTATGTATCTGGCCTTCTGTCATCTTGATATAAATCAAGATCTGACATTTGTCTAAAATAAGCCTCTAGACGTAGCAACATCTGCATATTTTTCCTTGTATCTTTTGATCTACTCATGCCCTCTGCAACTTGACAAATAAATTTTCATTGATTTTTATATTTCAAAAAGACTTAGCTGGAATAAGTGAACAAGTATGTTATGTTTTATCATGGATTTTTCATTATGCACTACAGATTGGGAAATAGCAAATAGGTTAAGAGTTAGAAATAGGAGTTGTTGCCTGTGATGTAATCTCTGGACTGTATCTGACAAAGTCTGCTTGGTTTGGTTGCAGTCAACTATCTGTTGAGTTCAAAAGTAACTGATTAATGTTAGGTCTATGTGACCTTGGTGGAATTCCATTCACTTTGGTAATCATAGGCTTTGTATCAGGAATTAATTAGTTTCATCATTCTGAAATTAAAAAAGAAAAGAAATACTTGCACATTCCAGCTCTAAAATCTCTCTGGGCTCCAGGACTCATTCTGGTTGGTTATGGGGTGGGGTTTTTTTTTGGGTTGGGTTTTTTTTTTTTTTTTTTTGGGGGGGGGGGGGGGGGGGGTTTTGTGGGGTTTTTTGTTTGTTTGGGGGTTTTTTGTTTGTTTTTGTTTCTTTCTCATGCGGTACATACATACTGGTATAAAGAAGGGCAAAAAAATTGCTGCCATTTCAAATTGGTACTTTTTACTCATGCTCTTTCCTTGTTCAGCAGAAACTTAGTCGTGCAATTAGAGGGTACTTCGAACTAAAATGCACTTTTTAAACGTCTCCAGCTCTTTTGCAAAACACCGTGTTGAGAAAGATCCTCGAAGCGCCGGCGTGCGCTCAGAGGGCGGCATTTCATCACCTTCAAAGCCCGGTCATTTTCCCCTCCACGGCGCTTCCGACGGGATTTGTGGTGCCTGGAACACGACAGGCGGCGGCGACGCGCCCGTCCCTGCTTGCCGCCCCCCCGCCTGTACCCGCCGCCCCGGGGCGCTGCCGGGCGCGGGGCGCCCCTCCGCACCGTCCCGCCACCTGCCGGGTCGCCTCAGGCGAGGGCCGGGGCGGCCATGCCGGGGGTGGGCTGGCCGCCGGCCTCCTGGGCCNGAGGGAGGGAGGGAGGGAAGCGGGGAGGCCGCGGGAGAAGGGTTGCCCCCGCCGGCCGGGGCTGCTGCGACCGCTCTCGGTGGGGCGGCCGAGCCGCCTCCGCGGCCCTCTGGAAACTGCCCCCGGCCATTCCCGGCCGTTAAGGCCGGCGGGGCGGGCGCGGTGCCGCCGTGTGCGCTGCCGTGCGGCGGCCCTGTCCGCAGCGGCACAGGCACCGGCGGAGGCTGCAGGCGGGTGTGGACCTGTGCGGGCAAGGAACTTGGGCGAAGAAAGTTCTCCTTGCTCGAGTGGATACTTAATTAAAAGTGGTTTCAATAGGCAAGGTGAGGGTTGGTTGTTGTTCGGTTTATTTTCTGTAAACTGGAGGCTCAGCTCGGTGTGGAAGTCGCACTTTCCTTCCCCGCCGTGGGGTACTTCTTACGCACCTGCCCCGGTAGCATCATCCTGCCCCGGTAGCATCATCCTGCCCCAGCGGTGCCGTGTGTCCCTCGTTCCCTACCTGGTCTGGTCTGGCGGACGGGGCGCCTCGGACCTCGAGGAGAGCAGTGGGAGCGAGCGGATCGCGGCACGGGTGGTACGTGGGTGGGTGGCTTTGCCACGGGGCTGTGTCTGTATGCGAGGGGCAGCGCGGTGGCCACGGCTCATGGTACGATGTGTTCGGCTCACGGTCAGGAGCAGGCAGGGGTTAAGCATTCACTGGAACAGTTCTTTGGGTTTAAAAGAGCCTCAAAGCTGTGAATTAGGACAATAATTTCAGAACACGAGGAAAAACTTCTTTCCTTTGAGGGTGGTAGAGCACTGGAACAGGCTGCCCAGAGAGCTGGTGGAGTCTCCCCCTCTGGAGACATTCAAAACCCACCTGGACGCCATCCTGTGCAACCTGCTGTAGGGGGACCTGCTCTGGCAGGGGGGTTGGACCAGATGATCTCCAGAGGTCCCTTCCAACCCCTAACATTTTCTAAATGCACACCCTCCATTTTCATCAGGCAGAGGAAATAAGCTACCCAAAGCTTTCAAGGCAAAATGGTTAACGAATCTGATAGCACATCAGTTTCATTTACAGAAGGGAAACACCATTTACAATGCCTTGAATGTTTGCTTTATGCTATAATGAACCTGAGGAAGTTAAGTATAAAAAAATCCCATTCTTCCTATTCATTTCTTATGTATTTCTGCGTAAGTAGTAGCTCTTGAGATATTTTTCAAGGATTTACTGTTTGCTAGGTAGGTGAATTCGTATATTTCTATGAAAATGTACATTTCTTCCTGCAAAGACAAATAAATAAATAGAAAACATTGACTTTTGTTTTTGTTTTGAGTAGCTTTCTCATCCTGGAGTATGTAAGCCTGCACAGGTGGCATGGGCAGGATTCAGATGAAAAAGATATCTGACGTATGCACTCATGCCCTTTTCTTCTTTTTCTTGCCTTAAGTAAAGGTGTCACTTGTATCACTTGTTTCTCTCTTGAAATCAGTCTTCAAATGCCCCTTTGTTCTTATGTCATATCAAGTGACCCAGCCTTTGCTACAAAATAGTTTCTTATTTCATGTTTTCATACTCCCGTTTTGTTTAATTCCCATTTTGATAACTTTTATTTTGTTGCCAGTCTAATTCGTCCATTCTCATTGCATTGCTTTGCTTAGTAACTTTGTTGTTGTTGTTTTGGCCACAGCCCTGCAACCCCTCATATTTACCGCTTTAAGCAGTTTATCAAAATTTTTCTTATGATACCTAAGCTGTCACGGACGCTTTTATTTTTTAGCATCATTAGAGAAAAAAAAAGTATTTTCTTACTTTCCAGTGTATGGGAAACTAAATGGACTGTCGTCCACAGAATCACCAGGGTTGTAAGGGACCTCTGGAGATCATCTGGTCCAGCCTCCCTGCCAGAGCAGGGTCACCTACAGCAGATGGCACAGGATGGCGTCCAGGTGGGTTTTGAATGTCTCCAGAGTCAGGGACTCCACCAGCTCTCTGGGCAGCCTGTTCCAGTGCTCTGCCACCCTCAAAGTAAAGAAGTTCCTCCTCATGTTCAGATGGAGCTTCCTATGTTCAAGTTTGTGCCCGTTACTTCTTGTCCTATCACTGGGCACCACTGAAAAAAGACTGGTCCCGTCCTCCTGGCACCCTCCCTTTAAGTATTTGTAAGCACTGATGAGCTCCCCCTTCAGTCTTCTCTTCTCCAGACTAAAAAGACCCAACTCCCTCAGCCTTTCCTTGTAAGAGAGATGCTCCAGCCCCCTAATCATCTTTGTAGCCCTTTGCTGTACCCTCTCCAGCAGTTCCCTGTCTTGCTTTAACCAGGGAGCACAGAATTGGACAATCCAAAAGATTTTGTCCAGTATTTCAGGTTTTGTCTCCTAATAAGCATTCTTAAAGTGTTAGAATTTTGTAGTCATTCCATTAAATTAAGATACTTTTTTTGAGAGTCTAAAAATATGTACTTTTTGCGTAGTAAAATCATTAATTTTGTCCTATATCATACATAACAACTTGTAAAAGAGTCATTGTTATGAAATGAGTTATTTGTATCAGATTATACTAGAGCAGTATCTGTCTTTTTCTTTAGTACATTGATACTTTAGGCTTTATTAAATGAGACCACGATGGATAAATCAGTTTAGAAAAATGTTTTTCCCAATGTCAAGTTGAGACAAATAATATGTAATAACAACCTATTTGAATGATACTAAGGTTTACTGAAACATCTCTGAAATGCAATCTAGGAGATTCTAGGAGATATGCTAGTGTTATAGTAGAAATCTCACATTCGACCTAAAGAACAGGAAACATGGTTTCTCTCTCACTCCACAATTATCAGCTAATTGCAATGGAACTAAAATCTAGCATATGCCAATGTTAGTTCAATGTTAACCACAAATCGGACCACAGGAGTATTTACTCACTTCACTAAGGCTATTTTACATGAAGTTTAGTAGCCTGAAGATGTCCTAATGGTGGCGTAGTGCTTTATGTTACTAGACTATGGAAGAAACTGTTACAATTACCCGATTATAATGCACAACCTTTGTAACACAGAATATATAGCTTGTATTAATTTTTTTTGATTAAGCCTATAACTTCAATTTTAACCGTAGCATGTCTTCTGGTTTTATCTGCTCTGCCATCGTTATACTGAGTGACCTTGCAAACAGGAGTAAGTCTCAGCAGTAAGTGTCTAGATGTTTCAGTGTATGTGCTCTGTAGATTTCCATGTGAAATCTTATTTGCCTGACCGATATTCGGGCATATGAGGAGACGAAGTGACTGCTTAAAAAAACATCCACCAGACAACAAACGAAAACCCCCAACTTATTTGATGGAACAGCTTTTAGTATATAAACCTACCCCTGTTTGTGTTTTTATCAGTTAATATTTATATTAATATATATTATCAGAAATGCTGGTAATGTAAAAAGGGAAAAGAGGAAGTCTGTGACACAAAAGATCTAAAGCCACAGTAACTCTGATGATAATTTCCTGACTAACCTATCCCTGTTTGCTTTTTATCATTCTGAAAGTTAACTAAGGCCTTTTGGATAGATGGATGAAAAAAATGTTTATTTTTTATCAAGCACGTGACTTGATAAACCTTGTTTAAGCTGTCAGGAAAGACTTTACTTCAGCATCTGTTGAGCTGTACATAATGAATTTAAATCAAGGAAAGCTAGTGACAGCTTATTCTAAACTTCCGCGTAAATAAATTTTTGTCTTGAAACAAACATTTTACAGAAAAGTAGCCCATTTTCTCATGAAACAGTTGAGAATGGTGTTACAAAATATTTGAAAATTTGAATTCAATACTTGCTACACTTTCAGTCAAATTGTTTTTCGCTGTAAGTTGTGCTTTCAGAGTTGATTAAAGGCTCTGTTCTACTGCAGTGTTTCGTCTCAGTAAGACCTTCATCCTGCTGAAAACCCACACACATCTTAATACTCTTGAGTTAAAGATCTGGGTGAAAATGTGGTTTTGCTGAAATCAGTGAAAATTGTTTGTAGTTGGGAACTGAATACGGTGGAGTTAAAAGTTCACCCTTGAGAACATTTCTGACCCCTTGAATAGCCTTTCTTCTTGCTTACCCTTGTTTCCCAGGTGGGCTGGAAATTATATCCCAAACTCAATATCAAAATGATATTTTAACATTCTTAGTCCCTCTGAAAGGCCTGGAACATTGAAACATATTTCTTTTCTTCAGTCACGCTGTATGCCAATAGTCTCCAAACCTTTTTGATTGTGTAGCCCTATCAGTAAAAAATTTTTGAGCATACCCCCCAATATATGTATATGTATTTATTTATTTATAAATTGTATACATGCACCACTGAAGCGCTAGTGTTTTCTTCCTTGTGGGCACACCCTACTTTGCGACTGCTGCTATAAGCCACAAGGTTTCTGTGGAGAGAATAAGCAACTAAGCAGTTTCAAGTTTTGAATGACAGTCTGCTAAAGTCTACAGGGTGCTTTTTCTTTGGATCAGGCTCATGGTCAAAACTTAGAACTACGGATGGTGATTCATGTAAAATGGAGCTTATGTTTCAGTTTTCAGTCTTCAACGTTGCTTCTAGAGTGCTTTGTCCTTCGTCATAGGATTTGTGATGTAGGAGTGATAGGGATGAAATTGATAGCAGACAGATAAATGTGCTGTTTCTTTATTTGGAAATGGAAATATGCTGTGTGGTAAGGAGTATCTATACTACAGTAAAGATATTCTGTGTTTGCAGGTCCGTGAGAAGAAGATGCAAATCTCATTCATTTACTAGAATGTACAATTCTAGCCCCAAATGCAGAGAATGTTCAGTTTTCTGATTTAAGGTTAGATCTCTACTATGTTTTTCCAGAAAAATCATCAGAGTACTGAGTTGATTCTGCAGGAGTCTACTCTAGTACAAAATTATTAAGACTGCTGCTCTTAATATTTATAGTTGTTGAGGAAAAAATGATGAAAGCTGTGATAAAACAACTGTACTGTGTAACCCTATGACTTAGTCCTCATTTGGTTGGTAATCCCTCTGTTGGAGAAATTTCTCTGTTTCCTTAGATAATGGTTTTCTCCTAATAACAGGCACATGTTAGTAATGATCACAAATGATCACCACCTTTGATCACCTTTATCAAAGGTGGTGTACCAAGTCTTTTTTTAGTGGGTTGCGGAGATTAGAAATAAATCTTACACACACAGTATATGATTGGAGCTGAGTTCATTGGAGATATGACAATTACTAATTAGCTATCTCCTTGACGTTTATTTACATTCATTCTCTTACTAAGCTTGTTTAGTGTATTTGCAAGACAGAGAAAACTTCTAGCATACAAATTTTCTGTAAGTCTATGAGAACTTAAGTAATGTTACTATGCCTGTATCAGAAAAAGGAATAGATGTTTGCAGGCTGCCTGAGGAAAAGTTGTCCCATCAGTTTAGTATTCTGTGGTAATTGCAAGGTAGGTTTTCCCTGAGCACCTCTGTTTTGGTTTTGGACATGACTTGCAGTTGCAGGGATAAAAATGTAAAGAAATATTTTGTCTTTTGTCTAATATTGTCTCTCATCGTAAATGCTACTTGTTTTTCTATGTCTCTAATGATTGAAATACTGAATAGAAATATCAGTAGAATAAAAAAGAAAAAAGGCTATTTTTAGAAATAATTTGTAAAAAAAAAAAAATCCTGAGACCTGTCAATGCTTAGCACAAAGAATTACAGTGTTATAATTTCAACTCTTGTGGATAACGTTAATGCAGAAGCCCTCTGAAGGTAATGCATAGAAACATCTGGGCAATATATTTGGATCACTTAAAAATTACTTTTCTAGTAAAATCAGGCTTCTTTTTTCCCTGTAAATGCATACAATAGTCATCACAGTACGCCTGCACTGTGGAAAATAAAAGGGGATTATTTGTGAATATATTGCGATGCTGGAGTGGCAGCTCAGGAGCATACGGCAAAGGCGGGAAAATTCCTTTGGACTTGTTAAGTCAGCCTTTGCGTGAGTCTCTGCAGTATGCTCCATTGGGTCTCTCTTCATTACTGCTTTCTAATTAGGTAGCAATTCCCTTCAGGAGCCTGGCAGTTGCTGGAGATGACAGACTGAAGAGCTCAAAAGAACTGCTGTCCTTATAGCTTTTCTTAATTGAACCATTACAGGCTACTGAGAATCTGATCTTTCCCAGGTTTCAACAGCTATAGTGGATAGCAGTTGATGTCTTTGTGGGCACTGAAAGACATTCTGGCTAGTAATAATGGATAATGAATTAAAATGCTTTTTAAATGAATTTGATGAAGCTCTAAGCCATCAAGCCCAATCTTTTGAATTAAATTTGAGTCATCAGCATCTATCTGAATTAGGGTTTGGGTTATTAGGGACAAAAGTGAGGCATTACTGGTCAGTGCCAAGAGAGGCAAGTGATTTAGGGATAATTGTGGCACAGGCAGAGGTCGCCGATGTATAGGGGAAGGTCAGAGTGGTGCTGGAGATCTTTTTAGGGAGAGCAGTAACTAAGAGCAATATTTACTGCTGATGGGTCCTTAAGGACCTGCAGAGGCAGGCTGAAACCTGGACTGGCTGGAAGAAATGTTTTAAGTTTAGCTGCGTGCCTGACTGCAAATGAGTAGCAGGTTGCTGCACTGCTGTTGTATAGTGGGTTTCTGCACCAAAGCCTAGGATTACCTAATGTTTGTTATTAAGATTAAAGGCTGGGACAGTAAGAACAGAAAAAATAGCAGCATTGCTAATTCGTGTTTGAATTCCCATATGCCTAGGATAAGGATTCAGCCAAGGCTTGTGATTAAGGTTTTATCCACTGCCAGCATGTGTTCCTCAGGTAAGTATTCTTAAGGTTTAGGTTACAGCAGTGGTTTAGAGGATATAGAGTAAACAGAATATTTTTTTGATGTTTTGGGTGGGGCTCGCGAGATTGACTGAATGCCATCAATGGCAAGAACTAACGTTTTGTGGATAACAGCTTGGTAGTTGAAGCTGCTTTTAGTGTTGTGCTGGAGCACTCGTGTTGGTTAATGTAAGTTTTATTGGGCACTAAAAATTTACATGGGGGTCGTGGAACAAGTCTGTGGAAAAGAATTCCGCTAAAGCATGTATAAATACATAACAACCACATCTAGCTCAGAAAGTGCTTGAGCTAAAAGTGGTTGGTGACTATCAGAGTATTAGAGAAATATTCTATATATGCCTTTATGCTCTTCATAGGCTTTCAATTGGAAGTATGATTTGAGATAAGATGTTAGGCTGTAGTTCACCCTTGCTCTGACTCAGTACTCCTGTTCTTATGTTTGTGGTCCAAGGGGGGAGCTCAGTGGTATACCTTTGTCTTGCAACATATGTGTTATTGAGAGAAGTTTGCTATATTATTGTAAAAGCTAGTTAGATTCATATGTGGATGCTTATGCATGTTTTTGACCTTGCATGAACTTCAGTGTGAGGTGAGTATGGCTTGGTGGTTCTGACTAAGTTCTGCTAGAGGCTTGAAACAGAGTTTAAATTTTGGACAAAAGGCATTGAGGACACTAGTCCTGATTTTTGCAATTTTTTGATGAGGCATATCCCTTTTATGGTTAATTCTTCACCATTTATTGGAAACTGGCCTGTTTTAAAAATACACTTAGTTTTGAGATTATGGTTATGGGAAACATAATGCTCGAGTTCAAAGCATGCTCGTGGCATGGTTTGACCCTTTAGGCAGCTCAGCCCCACACAGCTGCTTGCTTACTCCTCTCCAGCAGGACCGAGGAGAGAATCCGGGTAAAAGCACAAAAACTCATGGGTTCAGATAAAGACAGCTTAATAGATAAAGCAAAAGCTGCCCATGCAAGCAAAACAAAGCAAGGACTTCATTCACTGCTTCCCATGGGCAGGCAGGTGTTCAGGCATCTCCAGGAAAGCAGAGCTCCATCACATGTAACAGTTAAATGGGAAGAAAAATGCCGTAACTCCAAACGTCTCACTCTTCCTTCTTCTTCCCCCAGCTTTTATTGCTAAGCATGACATCATACGGCATGAAATATCCCTTTGGTCAGCTGGGGTCAGCTCTCCCAGCTGTGTCGCCTCTGGTCTCTTCTTGTGCACCCTCAGCCTATTCGCTGGTGGGGTGATGTGAGAAACGGAAAAAAGGCCTTGATGCTGTGTAAGCACTGCTCAGCAATAACTGAAACATCCCTGTGTTAGCAACACTGTTTTAATCACAAATCCAGAACATAGCCCCCTACAGGCTGCTGTGAAGAAATTTAACTCAATCCTAGCCAAAACCAGTACAGCCAGCCACCAGCCTTTGCAAGGGAAAGAAGATTTATGTGAAGAATTTTAAACCTTCACTGCATTCATAACCTTCTTTACAATTGTAGCTGCTAATGTATTAGAAGATATTATACCCTTCCTACAAAGCTAATTTTGGATAACTCAAGAGGCTCTTCCATCTCAAATATCTCAATTCATATCCCTCCTAACCATACCCATCACCAAACCCAGTTAAGGCTTCACAAGAGTCTGGGGGTGAGCCGTGCTGTATCTTGAGCAGCAGCAGTTACTCTTTTTCAATTTGCAGCTACTGTGCTGGTAATCCTGAGGAACAGGTGTTTGCGATCATGGTCTCATTTAGCATGCTGTTAATTGCAATCACTCCGAAGATGAACTGAATTCTTTTGTTCTAAATGGCTGTCCAGAGCATCTTGGAAAGGTTTATTGGCTGTTTGCATTACCAATATGACAGGGCATTTCCTGTTCTCTCAAATAATTCAGCAGTAACG
Source organism: Chionis minor (assembly GCA_013398295.1). Classification (NCBI taxonomy): domain Eukaryota; kingdom Metazoa; phylum Chordata; class Aves; order Charadriiformes; family Chionidae; genus Chionis; species Chionis minor. Next base: position 1,325,218 of record VZSF01000206.1, read on the forward strand.
TAAGTCTGTAATGGCTCAGGATTCCAGGACATCCAGCTGCAGGATTGAAAGGAGAAGTGTCCATGTAGCTTAAAATGTAACCATCTGAAACACTGAGCAAATTGTACCTTCACGCATATGCATACTTTCCCCAGACATAGTAATACTAGTGGATAAAAATGTTATGATCTTAGGTTCAATTTGGGTGAAATTCTTTGTTTCGTGATTGCTCTTCAGAAGTTATTTGTTGCATCAATGTGCATCTGAAAACTCTTTTACTCTATTGTTGTTCTAATACTTAAATTGTAATCTAACAAAAACCAGAGACATTCATAGAGAGTTTGCATTGTCCTTCCCAAGCATAAAATATCTGCTCTTCATTTATGGTCTTTTATTGTCTATTTGTTTTGTACTCATATTTCCAAGGCCAGTATTTTTGTTGGTCTCAGAAATAAAATTAAGCACACCTAGAATTTTTAGTTTTAGCATTTTCTGTCCAGAAAGATGAAAATCTTGCTTTCAGCACACTGTGCTTCATTCATTGAAATGTCTCAGCGTGTAAGCACAGTAAAACTTTAATCTGTCTGGTCAATTTTATAGTACTTTTTTTTTCCTATTTCTTCTGCCTTTAACTTTTTTTTAAGTTTCATGCTTTCTGGAGAGATAATGCCTTCTTCCCCAAGTAAATATGATAAACATATTAAAATAGCATAGAAGCCAATCATTAAGTTGAATTTTGATTAACTAGATTACATTTTAATTAGGAAATTATATATGCAAATTAGTTTTCCTAGTTAATTCTATTTAAAACAATGAATCCCTGAGAGCTCAGCCTACCCTGATCTGTAGATTTCAAACTTCGTGGACTCATGGGTATGAAAACATTAAGTAATTTACCAGTGGCAATCTCACACTAAATGCTGTGCTTCCTACCGATTGCAGGTTTGGGTTTTTCTTTGCCTCTAACTCAAAGCAAGGCCAGGAGACCTTGCAGGCAAACACTCTCCATGAGCCATTGGTTGTGAACTGTGCAATCAGACTGTGCCAGAGAAGTCTAGGACTCTATGAACAACCTAATAGAGAAAAGCAGCTTTCAGCAGAACTATATAGCAGAAAAAGCACCGTGGAAAGAAAAAATAATAATTGTGCTTTGAAACTAGAAAGCATTCTTAAAATATCATGTTAGAGACTCTGCTTGCCATGGATTATTCATCTACTTAAACAAAATGGTCTTTAGCTGCTTCTGTGAGCTCTCTGTAACAGGATTCCTGATTGTCTTATCAGCATATGCTAAGCTCTTTGTAAATGAGTTGATCTAAATCCACAGAAGTATTGAGGTGCTCTGTTATGCAGAGATTTTTGGTTCTTAGTTAATTACCCAGGTGCTGTAGAGAAGACACAAAAGGATTTTGCAGAAGTCAGCAAGGAAGAAATGCCAAAGAAAGGAGCAAAGCACAAGACATGTTCTTAGAAGATACTTAAGTACCAAACTCTAGTGTGGAAAGAGATACTGCAATCGTCGCAGCATTCTTACGGCTGAATCTAAGGCCAGCTCAATCTTTTTAGCAGGAAACACTGGGAGAAACAAACTCGGAAAAGTTACTGGCTCCATAATTTCTAAGGTACTGGACAATTATACGGGTAAACATGACTTCAGAGTCCCTCCTTGAGTCAGGTAAAATAAAGAAGGATTTGGAAAGAGATCCTCAGCTTCCTGCCTTGGAGAGCAACCAGAACAAGTAAGCGGATGCTCTGTGACTGTACTGTTAGTAGTTTCTCACACAGAGCTTAGTGGTGTGGAACTAAGATTCCCCCAAGTGGCATGTTCTTTTTCTTTTTCTTTTTTTTTTTCTTTTTGTCTTGACTTTGACAGGTGTGTATTGCTTGAGATGGGGTGTTTCAGAAGATATAGATCATTATCCTCACCTGAGTTGCATCTTATGTAAAAGAGTTCTGCTGGCTAATTATGTGCGGAGTGGTCAGGTGTTTTTTTTTATCAGTTTTAAATTTGCTGTGTTTTATGTTAGATGCTTTTTTTTTTCTTGAGAACAGGTAGGTAATACACTCTTGACTGTACTACTCAATATTTTGTACATTTACACTCTGTTATTCCTTCATGCTCTAAACTGTCGTATGTCACTGAATTTCCAAAGTTATTTTTATGTTGTTAGAGCAACTGAACCAAACATAGTATTTCATGCAAAGGACATAAAATTGATTATACTGAGTGGTATTGTACTAATTTCTTGTATTGGACCTCCTGCTTCTCATGTGTCCTAGTGTTTTATTTGCTTTCATTGATTGTACTTGAGCAGTTTTTAATTGATCTATCATAATCACAGACAGCTGATCTTGAAGTGTTGTCATTAACTAAGAACTATATAACCTGTAGTAATTTGCTGCTATTTGGAAGGACAGTGCATTGATGGAACAGAAATTTGGGCTGCAAATTGGATGCAGATGTTAACTGCACTCAAATCTGTGACTTATTGAAAGACTGCAAGATGCAGCTGGGACCCCTTGATGCTTATGGTGGTCTGTACTCTGTTCACTTGGCCTCTCACCTCCACCCTTTGAAACCAGATAACCATAAAGGATTTGGGCCAGCTGACAACAATCCCACCTGGGGCACAACCCAGAGTCAACAACCTTGGAAGAATCAGTCAGATATCACTTCTCTTGGCTGAGTCTGGCACTTGAAAATCACCAAAAAAGGTACTCCTCCTTCCAGGCCTGTACTATGACTACAGGTAGTTATTGGTATATCATATTTCCACTTACAAAACTGGATATAAAGCCTTCCTCTGTAAACTATTTTTGTTTCTATATATTAAAAGTGCTCATTTAAGTGCTACATATTATAAGGTTTCTGGTTTGGCAGGCATCTCTTGGGATTAATCTTCAGTGCTCCGCTCTTAAGAATGTAAATTTAAAAAAAATAAATTTGAAGGATGTCTTTTAAAAGTCTCAGTGACCTCCAGCGTGGTAGAACATGAAAGGCTGTCAAATGAATGACTTCTAGACCATCTGATCCCTTCTATTATCAAAAGTGTTTTTCAAATAAGTGAAATAGTATTTTTTTCCCAATCCACATTAAAAACTTTTTGACAGCAGACCTTTGTCTCCATAGAGTCAGGAGCAGAGAATTTTTACTACAGCTGGCTCTTGCCACTGAAAATGGTAAGCTGAGCTTTCCTAGCATTGCTCTGACATGCTATAGAGTCTTGTGCTGCTATTCAAAGCAGCCCTGTCCACGCTATTATTTCTGAAGTTTGTAACTTCACCTTATTTTGCTTCTGTCTTTGAGCTGTTTACTAATGATAGTTTGTGCAGTAAAAACTATTTTTTCCTGGAATGCAAAATAGGAGGTTAAGAGAGTCCAAAATTCGAACACTGTGCATGAGCTTTCTGTGAGCATGATGGTTGGATTTCACATGAATTCTTCCAAAAATACATGAAAAAATATATCTTTGTTTTAGCTTTGCTAAGATTTAGTCACACAAGGTAAAATAAATCTATTGTGATCTACATGAAACATTCAGCATGAAACATATCACTCTGTCATCAGTTTTTTGAATGCATCTTCATTTTTTTTCTCTAACATGTGGTACTAATCCAGTCTCTATTCTGCTTTTTTATATTCAATTTCTGAGCGTGGTGGCAGTTTAAATTTTTGTATAGCAAAAAGGTATAGTTGGTAGAAATGGATCCAAATAACAGAAGTCTAAATTATGTTGATGAGAATTGAGCCAAACTTTTAAAGAAAGATACTCAAATTTAGCTGGAATTTTAAAATTATAAATACCAAAATTCAGATAATATTTATAGTGCAGCAAAAGGAATCAGCCTGAAAATACGGAGAACAAACTCAAAAAGTTTTAAAAACCACAGTGGTTCTAGGCCACCACTTTCCATCAATTTTTCTTTGAAATAATGCTCAGGAAATACCACTGTGTGCAATCTGGGCAACAGAGTTGGCGTGTAGCTTTTTTCCCCTCCTTCTATAACCTGGAACACAAACCAAGAAGGAACATCTCACCTCCCATTAATATGCAGGCAAATAAAAATAAGAAAATACATGGGCTTCTAGCTGGTAAGGCTAAATGTGAGGCTGGGTGACCATTCTCTCTTAGCCAATGTGTACACATTTGAAATAGGCCCATTCTTGGTAAGTTACTGAAGCCTGTTAGTAGTTCGTCCAACACCTACAAGGATGTCAGCTATGTTTAGAAATGAGACTATTATATTTGAAAGTAGTAATCCAAATTACAGACTCCTTTAAAAATAGTATGCCTATAAAGAATAATCAGTTGGGTTTCATCTTTTCTCTCTATCATCACTTTAATTTTCCACAGTTGGATCTTGCTTCTACACAGAAAGCACGTAAGACAGAAATCCCAGTAGACGCACGTGAAAGTGAAATGACAGTAAAACCTGTTGTCATAGGCTTTGCAAACAACTGTCATTGTAACTTAGGTGCTTTGCAGTTATTTGTTCTGCTCATTGTATCTGAACTGCATCTGTGGCTTAAGTCTCTCCCCAAACACGAGAGCTGTGTGCATTTAGACTAGTATATTTTTCTTCTGCAGAGAGTCCTTTAAGTCTTGTCTCCAGTGTCTGAGATAAGAATAATGATAAGTTACTGTAAACAGTACATACATATTTTGGTTTTATTTTGTAACTGCTGCTGACTATACTGTAATAAAGAAAGACTGTATTGTCTTAGCTGCTTATTAGATCGTCTGATCATGACTCATTCTCTTCATTCGTCTTCTGAAGAATGGCAGTAGGTATGAAGAAAAAGAGCAAATCACTTTGCCACAGAGTTACTGATGCTCGGTCAAACATTCTCCTATCCTTTCCAGATTCTTATGAACTTGAGCGTTGCCATGGTTTCTGCTGTGGGTTTCTAAGATATTCATATGGTACTTTTAAAAAAACATTTCAGTGATTAGAGTTTAAAAGAACTTCCTGATATAAATAAGGTCTTCAAAGGGACCCTTTGTTTTTGAGCTCTGAAGAGATTAGGAAAAAAGTAGCTCTCCAGCAGGGCATGTTTGGAGGAGAAGTTGAGCCATCTGTTTGTTCTCTGCCCTCTATTTCCTAATATAAAAGCCTTTACTGGGGCCAGAAATCATTTCTTCTGACTACTCAAACAGTCCAAGGGAAGGGACATGTTTTTCTTTACTGCTTCCTGGTAAGTGAAAAGAGCCCAAAATTCTCATCTCAATGTTGTGACCCAACATTGGTATCCAATGGGGAATATGAGATACGAGATTCCTCACTCCTGTCTCTTCCTTTAGATTGCTCGTACTTCTGTACATGTAGAGGAGTTTAGAGCATCCAGAGGAGTTGAAGGAGGAAAGAAGGATAAAAGTTTCAGCTCTGAGCCTCATTCACTGACCTGCCAGATACTAGTTACCTGAATATCATGTCCTGTTACTGAATCATTTCCGTTAGTAGTGTTTTCTGGGGTTTGAATGAAACTAAGCTTTACAGTGTAATGGTTGCAGACATTTCATGGAAAGAATAAATAGTCTTTAATGAAAGATAGAAGATTGGCCACACTCTCCAGAGAACAAGGTGAAAATGATAAGCATCAAATAGATTTTGTCCTCTGTTGGGCTATTGTTATAATCAAATTCACAGTTTATTTTTTTAATCTTTGAAACATGCTATGGGTAATGTTGGTGGCTGTTTAAAACACCTAGAGGGAGCACTAAATGGGACGAAGTGATGGCTTATTGGCAGTTACTTAGCAACAAATGCCCTGCTGTGGAGATAAACAAATTCTTAATAGGGTGAATCAAATGAAGACCAAACTCACAATCATTGTGTCTACAGAAAGGCTAGCATATAAATACCTAACTGTACTGCACCACCTAAATATGTCATACTGCAAATAAAATGGCTGGTTTGTTTAAACAGTTGCTGTTACAGATATTGTTACTCAGTCTTTTGATTCTCCAAAAATCAAAAAATCTGCTTTAAGCCAGCACATATTTTACTCCACAGTTGAAGTTAGAACAGATGCATAGACAGTAACTGTAGCTGAGCTGCTGAGTAGCAATTCATTAAATCAATCAAAACTTAGCTTTCAATTTTGCACCTCAGTCCTCAGGCAGAGATCCCAATATGGTGTCATAAGTTCATGAAAACCTCTGTATTGGTTTCTTAGGATGATAATATAAAGCAGATCTTAAGCTTTGAAACTTAAGTAGGTTTAATAGAAATAAACAAATGAAACCTTAATGAAAATAGAAAAAGGATTTAGCTGCAAAAAAACCCATCTTTGCATCCTGTGTCATAAGGAATGACAAGGTTCACAGAAAGAGTAAAAAAGATTGTAAATATTCTTATGTAAATAACTAACCAGAAACCCTGAAGAAGTCATCAGCGTGGTGGACTTTTTTTTCACCCAAGCTTCCAAAGTACAGATATGGAGACAGAAAAAGCTGAAGCACTTTTATCTGTCAAGACTCCAACCAGATTTCTGCATAAAGCCCCAAAATCATTGTGGAAGTAGTGCTGGCATAACTGGTGAACTATTAAATGATTTTATCTGTTTCAAATACTCCCAATCAAAATTACTGTGAGAACATGTCTCATTTCCATCCTTAGATCTGCTCATCTAAGCAAAAGTGAAAAACTAATTCTTTTTCCTTTTTTAGGGTTTTGTTTTATTTTATTGTTGAGGAAAGCATCAAAATGCTAAGCAAGATTAAAGGTGCACCTAGCTTTTGCAAGGAAGGGCTAGGAAAGAGAGTATTAATTCTTTATCTGGAGGAAAGAATGAAATAGAATGGTGTCTGAATTCAAAAAAACGTGCATAGTGCATTGGTTATTTTCATGTGTCACAGAATTATTACTGGCTGGTGATCCAGAATGGCGTGAGTTCTGGGAAAGGAAGGTGGAGTAGCCATGCTGTTCTGAAACTAATACCCATACTTCTGTAATTCTCTTGAGAAGACTCCCTGCAATGTTGCTGGGTTCCCTCTGTGAGGAATGGTCGTAGATAGTTTACGGGTAGATTTATCTACTTTAAGAAGAAAATACTTGCTCCCTAGACGCCATTGACCATGTTGACAAGATCTTGCTTAGAGTGGGTGAGCAACTGAAGTGTGTATGTCTACAGACTAAATTACTATGTTTAACTTGAGAGAGCACAGTTCCAGTACCTTGTAGGCTTGTCTCCTGTCTCTCTATTAAATCTGAAGTCTCTGAAAAACTTAGGTCTCAATTTGTCTGCATTTTTTTCCTGTCATGTTTTTGTTCTGCTGTTCCCCGTTTCCCCTGTTGGCGTTGTATCAATTATACTACTATTCTAGGAGAAGCTGCTTAGAGGGTCAGGAGTGAATTAGTGCCAACTTCATAGTGTTTCCCTCATTTGGCAATTAATTCTTCCTTTTTCTCCTTTAGGCTATTGCCTTACTCAAATACAGTTTTTTAATAAATTCAGATGTCTTTTTTTCACTTATTTGTTTATATTTGGAGTCCAGTTAAATTGCAGTTCTTTATGAGTTTTCCAAAATCTTATTGAATCATCCTTTTTGAGAAGCAGGAGCATTTGGCTTCCCCAGCTTGGTTTAGACATCTCAGTCATAGATAGCACTGTTTCCTTGTCTTCCACATCGTTAGTGTTGAGTGTATTCTATTATGTCAAAATGTATTGGAAAGTAATTTTCTGTCTTAGTGTGATAGTAAGTTAGGCAAGTCTTTCCATATCTCATTGCTGTTTTTTAAAGATATGCTTTTTTATTATTCCATTATTGTCCCAAAGCAGTCAGAAATCTTATGGCAATTATTGCAATTATTATTTCATTATATTTGGGAATGGCTTCAGAACATCATTATCATTATTATTATTACCATTATTGTCAGTATTATTGAGTGAAACTTCCATGCTTCTTTAGAAATATTTAAAAGAACAAATGCAGACTTAGAGGGAGAGAAAAAAAGATACAAAAAAATTAGAAGTAGTCCTTGAATATTTAAAATTACTACATACGCCATTCATATTTAATTTGAAATAAGAAAAAATTAGAAAAAGTAAGAATCCTAACTTGTCATAATAAGTATATGTAAGAAGCTGCCAGGAGTTGTATTTAAATCGATGTTAACAGGGGAAAAGTTTCAAAATATCACAAGTGTTGAAGCCGTTGGTACAGCTAGCTTTCTCTTTTTCATTGTTCTTCCTGCATGCAGTTAATGCAGATATAGCAGTTTCTTTGAAACAACTGGAACTGATACAGGCATTCCTAGTAATCCAAAGAAACCAATAAATGCTTCAGGGTTTTCAATTGCTTGTTAAGTATTATTTAATATAGAATGAAACATCATTTGGGTCTTCAAGAAAATGCTGGAGAAAAAACCGATACCATTAATGGAAGATCAGACATAATAGAGAGAGGCTGGAGGCCGTTTACAGATGACTGAGATGACAAAGGTGGAAAAGCAAGGCAAAGTGTTACTCCAGAGAATATATCTTCCTTCCAGTTAGAGTGGTAGAAGCGATATTTTTTTATTTGCACAGCAGAAGGCACAGATGGTATTGAATTTTTACAGCTGTCTTCCAATAAGAGTTGCTGGTAGTGTGGATGAGTGTAGTTATTGTCTAGACAGTGAGAAATCTTCATTTTTACCCATGTCTTTGTCCTTGTTATTGCTAACAATTATATATTTTGGAGTCACAGAAAAATGCTGATTGAAAGGTGCCTCTGGAAGCTGTCTAGTCCAGATCCCTGCTCATCCAGATTCTTGTCCATTTGAGTTTAAAGTATCTCCAAGCACTGTAGTTCCCCAGATCCTCCTTCTTACCATTTTTTAAGATGAGCGTGATGTTTGTGTTTTTCCAGTCATCTGAAACTACCCGATTGCCATAGTCTTTTGAATATGATTGACAGCCTTGGAGTGACTCCAGTCGGCTCACTTAGTACCTTTGCTTGCATCCCAGCTAGTCCCATGGACCTGTGTGTGTCCAGTTGGCTTAAGTGCCTCCTAGCTGCCTACCTTTACTGTAGATAATGCTTCACTCCCACAAACTCTGTTAGTAGACTCGTGGACTGGGAGGCCTGAGAGCCAAATTTGCCAACAAAATTCAAGACACAAAAAGGTATGGAATATCTTGATCTTTCCTATATCCTTTGTCGCTAGGTTTCCTGCCCCATTAAGCAGCGGACATGCACTTTCCTGACTTAGTCTTCCTTTTGCTGCCAGTGTACTTGTAGAAGCTTTTTTTCATTCCCCTTAATGTCCCTTGATTATTATTTCGACTCCAGCTGAGCTTTTGCTTCTGTAATTTCATTGCTCTATACTTGAGCAACGTCTCTGTTTCCCCAAGTGACTTGACCCTGCTTCCACCTTCTGGGAGACAGGGTATAATACTGTTTTCAGGTGTCACTGGCTATACACCATTTTCCCCTAGCCAGACTTCTTCTTTACATAGCCGGTGTTTGTCTTTAAAATGTGGTTATAATAATGTTGCACCTATATAGGAACCTATATTGTGTACAACAACTAAAATGAGCATACGTAAATTATGACAGCGTGATAATTTTATCTGAAATGTCAAATGCTTTGCGCAATCTGAGTGATTCTGTAAATCATAATCACAGTTCACTTTTTTCTCTGGAGTCACAAACATCTCAAGAGAAACCTGTAATTCTAAGATGTAAAACATGAGTATGATTTTATATGATATCACCACGGATTTGTATATCAGTATAAATATCCACGAGATATGTTACGCAATATATGGCCAGGAGTTAAAAAAACCTGTTCTCAAGTATAAAAAATAGAAAAGGAAGCTTTCCCTTTCGAGTTTCCTGAAGTTGTCAGTTTTTAAAGAAATTAAGCTTTTATTTTTAAAATATTTCTTGGCACTACTTTGTAAAAATGGCTCTTGAGCTGTAGCCCAAAACACTGTTATCTTCCCGAACTCCTGGACATATTTGTAGGAATTCTGCTGTTTCTCATTTAAAAAAAAAAAAAAAAAGTGTGTGGTATAAGGAAAGAGAAAATTAAAATATCTTTTTTTTATAGCTCATGTCCATAATGAAATAGAATTATCATGTAAATATATTGTTAAGGCTCCAGTAGTAAAAAATTCTCTGTCTAGTACTGTATTTCTGCTGTAGGACATTGCTGAGTATCAAAGAAGAAATTCTGACCTTAGTCTTTTTTTACAACTACTTGGAGTCCATATGTTTTTTTCTGCAAGCCCTTTTGCTCAGTTTCTGGTGCCAGATTGCTTCTCAGTTCCCCTGCAACTTCTTCCTTTTGTTCTTTTGAGTGGACAGCATCTACAGTTTATTGCCAGAGGGCTTGGGAGAATATAATTAAGATGTGACCTGCACAGAATTTGTCTGCTTTCAGGTATGATAGTTAAGGGGGAAGGAGCTGCTGTATTCTCATTGTAGCTAATTCAGTTTTTCAGTCCTTTGTATGCACTGGAAAAAAGATGTGCACAGGTACTAGTTGGTACCTATGCAGATATTGTGTACAAGTCTTGTGAAAATCCCTGGAGTCTCAGCAGACTTTTTACCAGAGTTGTGAATCCCAGGAAGAGGGTGGTGAGAGTGCTGGTAGCACAAGAGCCCGTGAGAATGAAGCTAAGTGGAGACAACTGGCTGGTCGAGCAGCACACAGGTGCCTAGAAGTGGGAATCCTTTTTTCCAATGTGTCTTTTATCCCTTGCAAGCTCCTTTTGCCTGGTTAAAGAAAATAAGTCAAGAAAAAAAAAAAAGAGTGTGATGGGGTCATGGATGCTAGGACTGACACAGAAGACGAAGGAGAACCACGTGGCTTGAAGCAGGGGAAAAAGAAAAGGGAGGAAACTGCCCTCAGATTCTGCTTTTGTGCTTCAGTTGTCCTGTTTACTTCAGCAAGATTCCTCATATAAATGCATTTAAATATTTTGTTGGTTTATAGCTAATAATGCCATCTAGCATTTCTATAGGCTTGCTTATCTTAGTGACAAAAAGTTATTGTTTACTAACAATAAAATTTTTATTACACTACATTAAAAAAAGAGTATTTTATGAGACAAAAATCTTCCTACTACTATTGCCTAATATACTCTTCATTTTTGTTCCTGCCTGTTCTTGTTTCCCAGGGCAACTATGTCTTCCCACGTAGGTGCTTCCAATGAAAAGTGGAGATTTCCTATTTGGCCAGAATGGAATGAAGCAGATATCAATGCAGAAAAATGGGATACTGGAAAAGCTGGAAAAGAGAAAGAAAAAACTGGTAAAAGCCCCATTTCAGTAAGTTCGACACATATATATTATTTCCGCTTTTTTTTTTCCCATTTTTTCTACCTGTGTTTAGTAATTTGTCACAACTTCAAAATAATTTATTACTGATAAATATACTAATTCCAATCGTGTATTTTCAATAAGTTTAAATAGTTCCCTACTTAACTAATAAACTAAAAATATTGTGCATTGTTTATTTGTTGTTTCTTAAATGAACTTTTAACACGTGTGTGCATTAACGTGTGCACACCTCAAAATACAACCTCAAAATCTGTTTCATAACATAGTTAAAACCAGGGATGTGGAAACAATGACAGCACTTACAAGCTAAAGAAAGGTGTATGTCTCCATCTTTTCTAGTGTTTCTTTGCACAGCATATGTCATTCTCACCTGCCTCCTTTTTCTGGTTTATCTAGTGCATAAGTGGTAAACTCCCCAGTCACACCACGTAGTCAGGGTTGGATGTCTCTGGAAGCAGAATATTAGCTCTGTTAATACAGTTCTGTATGTTTCAGCCTAAAAGGTTTCCTTTAAGCTTTCAGAAGAATAAGGATTCCTAAAAGGTTCTTTTTTTCTCCCAAACTTACTGTGCTTCTTTCAGGTAGTTTAAATAGTTTGTTGCAGACTGGTATGTTTCAAGAACTTACACAATGAAACAAGTAAGAAAATAATGTGGGGAAAATAGTATTTTGGAGTTGTTCGTTTTGGTTTGGTTTTATGCTTTTGTAATATTTTTTCTTTTACCTTCCTTTAATGAGTGAGTACCCAAAACATTGTAGTTTTTCCTTCACAGACAGTCTTTCTCTTGGGTAGTCTGTAGAAGATAAGTAGTGCACATTGTGGCCTGTGAAACACACAGAAATGTATAATATGCCTAAAAGCTATTTAATTTCCAGGCACAAGTAGAAGTAAAATTCCAGATACAAATAGAAGAAATTGGTTACCATGTAACCGATTAGTTTGTCAGTCAGCATAAGCAGTATCAGAGGTATCTCCTCATCCTACATTGTGCTACTAAGTAAACAGATATCATATATCCTAACGCCTTCTGTTCTCGTGGAGAGTAAGTAACACTTTGGAAGTTTGAAAATTATATGAGACTCTTTCTGAGAATCTCTAGTTCATGACGCTGTATAATTATAGCTCTTTGGTTTCTGTAGCAGTTTTAAATGTGTGGAACCGCTTTGTGTCTAAATATCGTAGATATTTACTTTCATTCTTCAATTTAAAAAGCTTTAGAAATAAGTGAGTTAGAAAAAGTACTCAGAAAAAACTTGGTAGAAGAGTGTCTGAATTAAAAACTTAAACAGTTTATTTGGGAGGTTTTTCTGAATGATGGAAAAGAAAGGAAACATTTCACATAGACCTATTGTCTATGATAGGCATATGACATAGACAGTGCGGGACACACGACCTTCTCTGAACAGCATAAGTGGCTTTTATGCTGAATCTTCAGTTTGGGCTTTGGACTCTTTTAGTTCAGAGTTATAGATACTTTTAGTTCCTTTTTATGCTATTTTTTGCCTTAAGTGATTTATCATGGGAGCAATAAATTATTTTAAGTCTTGTGGAAGATACAATACCGTAATTAATAAAAAACATTCCACTTTTGTTCATCCATATTTTATGTAGCATGTCTTTGAGGATCCTGAAGGGAAAATAGAATTGCCAGTGTCCTTAAAAGTCCATTCATGGAAACGTCCGCATGAGTTTTTAACAAGTAAGGTAAGAAACAAGCAAGGTCATAATGACAAATTCTGCTCACCTAGCTGTGTAACAAGTAGAGGAAAATTAGTAGAGGAAATGAGTTCAATGGATAAAACCCACTTGACCGTGCATAGTCATCCTGTCCAGGAGACTGTTGTGCTCCGAGGATTCAGCAGTGCGAAGAGCAGCTAACCTGTGCTGCACACACAGCTTGTCCCTCCGGCCTGTGTGGTGCAGGGTGTGATCCCCGGGGCAGGATAAACTCAGCCAGGGTGTTACAAGGGAGGATCCTGCAGGCAGCACTGGCTGGTCACCAGCAGTTACACCACCTGCTTCTTCTTGCCTTTATCTGAGTGTGGCAGGAATTTCTTATGTGAACATCCTTTCTGTTTTACAGTAGAAATGATGAAAAGAGTTGATTTTTTGTAAGAAAGTCCTATGATAGCTCAAATCCTATTGTAGCTCAATAATAACAAAGTGGGGTAAGCCTTTCTACAGATGGGTTCTGCACAGAACGCTGCGTGTGGATCAGAAGCCTGTTTGATGCTGCATGACTTGGGGTTTCCAGTGTCTAAAAGGACATACGGTTATCCATACTAACCCCCTCCTTTATAGTTAGCTCCAGTAATAGCATTTTAAGAGTCTGAGTGCCTTTCTTACAGGGATCACTATGGACTAGCACCCCCTGGTGCAGAACATGGTAGTGTATCCTCCCAAGTCTGCTCTGCTTTTTGACTCCACATTCATTTACAAGACAACTGGACAGAGAGATGCCTTCCTGTTTTAATTTGTGTTCTTGTTTTCTCATGTAAAAATCAGTGTTATGGCAAAACAAGTTCTGCTTGTTCCAACTAAGGCTTCCCTTGAGCAGATATCTGAAGTAAATATCCTGAAACCATGAGCTAGCGGTACCAGAAATGTAGTACTTTTTCTCACTTCAACTATTGTACTTCTCCCGTCTGCATATAGAACGTGTCCATATCTTTGACATTACTTGTCTGGAAGGTAGCCATAACATTTTAAAACTATGCAAAGCTTTTATTCAGTTTATTTTTAAAATTAATTGCAAAGAAAACAAACAGCCCACTGTTTCAAAGGTTAGTGTTCTCCAGTGCTGCTGTTAATCTAAGTTTTAAAGTGTTTTTGCTTCAGATTAAATGCTGAAGTTTTAAAACACTTTGACCACCCTTCCAGCTTTTTCAGGCTTGTCAGTTTTCCTTTTGTCAGCTTGTTAGTTCCATTTTTTATTAACTAGACACTAAACAGGTCCAAGTTTAATTTTTAATGGAGGAAGGAGAGGGGGAGGTCAGAGGAGTAATTGACAAGACCAAAAGATTGGATGAGAAATGCTGCCAAAATGCATAACCAAGTAGAGGTATATGAAAGATGAGGTCAAGAGAGCTGGCAACCCAGAAAGCCATGGAAACATGTATCTGTATTAAAAATAGCTTTTAAAATCTATCTTTAGAACACTAGGAAGAAAGTATTTGTTTTCTTTAAGACCTGATTAAAACTTTGATGCTTGTTTTAGTCCAGTGTATTTTGAATCAAGAAGCTATGATTACTAGAAATGTTATAAGTTGTTAAAAATTAATGTAAATGTTAAGTGATGAAAGGCTATTAAGATGATATATGTTGCTACCTAATCTATTAGTAACTATAAAAGAAAGCGTAAACAAGCCTATTTAGTGTGGTAGGCAAAGAATCAAACAGTGATCACCAGTAAGTGAGGAGAGGCACAAATATGTTTAATTCAATAAACTACAATCCCAGTATGTTGTTTCTAAACTGCTTACAAAAAGAAAATGGACTATATAAACAATAGTTATCAAAACTATGTAATACAGTCAAAGATTTGATAAAGTCAGCATTCATACTGACAATACCACTATCTAAGTGACCAGGAAGAAAATAAACCCTTTGAACCTTGGGGGAGGACGACAAGAAAGTCTGAAAATATGAGACAGTGTTATGATCATGATTTAAATGCAGAACTGCAAATATTATGAGTAAATTGACAGAATTTCAATTTACTTATGTAATTATTTCATTTGGTACTCTTTAAACGTCCTGGTAGAACAATGATTTTTAAAAAAATTATGAATATTTACATTTTAAGACATTTTTATTAAGAAATACTAAAGCAACTACAAGATTTGCAAACTGGCAGCCTTTAGTTTGCAAATGTCTAACGAACGTTTGCCAAGTGTCTAACATTTGTATGTCACTGCTGTTAAATATTAGTGTTCATTTAATTTTTTCCAGATAATTTATCTATGCACTTAACTAATTTACTTTCTCCTAGATTCCTGTGGTTGTCAAAAATGAAACTTCATTTGACCTTTTTTCAGCAAATGAGCATATACTTTGTAGTGAGGTAGGTAGAAATACATTAATGTCCCTTTATAAAAAATTTTTACGTGAAAAAGAATGGTAGGAATAAAATGGTAAGAAATAAAATGGCAAGAAATTATCTAGATTTGTGTAATTAGTGTTTACCTTTTTTAGAATTTGATAAATTAAATCAGTGATGGTAAGAGATTTTCCAAACGTGATTTTTATTTTTTTTAAGAAAAAATATACAGTCTATGAACTACAAAGATCATTACTGGATGATATCCTCTAAAGATAAGGGCAAATAAAAGCTATACTAAAAAGCTTTTGTATTTTTCATTCAAGCTTTCTTGAAGTCATGTTCTTAAGCATGCCTGTGTGTATGTGCAAATCCCTGTCAGCCTGCCAGTCTTTTCCTTCTCTCCAGAGTTGAATAAATGTTTCCTGAATTTCTAAAAGTCAGGGGAAAATAGAAAGCAGGTAGAACCAAGGCATGAGTGCCTTACTAAATATAATATTCTTCATAATTTCTTTTTCATTCAGTGCTTCAATGCAAAATTGAAATTCATCACCAGAGAAACTGCGTAGGAAGAAGCCACTAGGAAAACAGATGATGTAAATTTTGCTGTCCACAGAACCACTAATTAATTTTAGGGCAACTTTCTTAGTAAAAGCTTATTTTCATTCTTGTTTATATAAATCACTATAGCAGTCTGGTAAGACTTGTGAAACTTTAGCATACATCAGAAATTTGCACGTTAGAAAAACACAGACACTAAAGCATGATTAGTTAAAGCTTCTATTTTAAATTTTAAAAATTATTAAATAGCTTTAAGGATTTAGGTTAGTTTTTTACTGGGTGCAAATAACAAGTCTTAAAGACAATACCAATTTTTAGCAGCTATGTCTAGTAATACCCATTAAACAGGTGACAGTTCACAAGTCCTGTAACATAATTTATATTGATATCATAGGTCCTCATTTTTCTTTGGTAAATGATGAACAGCATATTTTATATTGTGCCTTTACTTAGTTTCATGAAGTTTTATGTTATTGTAGATAGATATTATGATGATTTTAAGAAAAGTTGTACCAGTGAAATTAATTTTTGCATGAAACCAAAAAAAGCTATACTTTTATGTTGCTTCTCCATGTGAAACAGGATCTTTATTACTCTTTATTCATAACTTGATAGATACTCTCTGGTATAACTTGATTTCACTTTTCTAAAAGATGTAAGTCAAACCATTTCTTTTTTGTATTTTTCTCTGTTTTCAGCTGATGAGATGGATTATAAGTGAAGTTTATGCAGTCTGGAGGATATATAATGAGAAGGCTTTAACTAATGGAACATCTACACTTTTTTGGAAACCATGGGAACACATTTATGCCTTGTGTAAAGCTACCAGGGGACACATGCCACTGTACAATAGCTATGGAAAATACATAGTGAAACTTTATTGGATGGTGAGTACTTCCCTCCAACAATATATAAATATTACGCAACTAGTGTGGCGAATTTTAATGGTTAGTGTAAGGATTTATTATTATTGAAAACATATGTATTTGTAGAAGTGTTGACAAATTGTTGATGCATATTAATAAAAATGCTTTTTACGGTTAATGTGATTTTTGTACAATTTAGAACTTGATAAGGCAGTATTATTTTTTCATAGATTATGTAGAATTTTGCAGATTTTTAGGAGATTTTTTTTTTCTCTGGGCACTGCAATGAGGTCCTATATTTGACATTGTAGAAAGAGGATCCAGTCATGACGGTTGCTAACGTTGCATATGTTCAAACTATCTATTGAAATAACTTTTCTGATACTTGTAACTTTTTTTTGTGTCAGACATCATTTTTCAATGTCATTCCTTAGCTCAAAGCACAATTTCAATACATTTGACAGAAAATTGGTTCATTCTGTATCATATAGTGAGTGGTTAAAATAATGTTGGTTTAAGAAGTAATTAGTTTTCACCATTTGTATTTTCTTTGAGCTGCATGTGATACTTGACATCCTATTTTTACAGGGTTTGATTTCTAAATCATGTATCCTTTTATAGTCAATGTAAACTGGTTTTGGTTTGGCACATGTACAGAAATTTTCTTTCTTTTGTTTCTTTCTTAGACTTTCTTGTCTTATGGAAGTACTTCTTATTGATGTTTTGGGGTTTTTTTTACCCTATGTGTCAAAATGTTATGATGATACTCAGCATGGTGTGTGTGTGTTATGTGAATGGATATTCCTTTTTACCACTTGAACTCTCAGTGTTAGTTGGCTTTTACTAAATGAGAAGGTAGTTTCATTTCATTTTTGCTAGAGAGAAAAATATGAAGACTGATTGTGAAGTTTCCGCTGCACTATGAACTGTGTGATTTAAATTCTCACTCAGTAACTTATATCGCATTTTTGTTTCAGTCTTCATTTCATCAGCTGTTTGTGGGTTTGTTTTTTTTTTGTATGTGCATTAATTGTTTTGAGATAATAGGCAAAATATTTCTGTCTCATGAATGACAGAATATTGACGTTTGGTACAAATGTTTAGTAGAGTCAGACAAGTGGCCCATACCTCTGGCGTATTAGGATTAAGAATGTTTTTCATAGTTTAAGTAACTCAGTTGGCTGACTTTACAGAGCTATTTGTATTCAATTGTATTTAAAGGTGATTAAAGAGTTCTAGTATGAGGAGCAGTTACTGATGACATACTGGTAAAATGAAAACATCCTGTGGGGTTCCTAAAGATAACAGACTTCTTTTACAGCCAACAGGAACACTTAATTTAATATTAAACCTCATACAAATGATCAAAGAAATAATCACTGCCCTAAAAGTTAGAAGTTTTCTACCTTGTTAGGGTTATTCTGGTTACAGTTGTCTTTTGTGAACAAAATGTATTACAAAACACTGAGACATATAATTGACCCTATTAAACTTCCAGTTGCCCAAACTTGAAAATATTTTTGACACAGTCAGTTGGAAACAAAAAGTTGGAGGTGTTAATGAAAACTCAGAGGCACACCATTGGATAGAATTCATGCAATCAGAAAAAGTTATACTTAAAAAAGGAGAAAAAACTAAAAAAGAATATAGAAAAGCTTAGTTTTTTAAAGAAAGTAAAAATCAATGCCTGTGAATACAAGTGAACGGCTAGAACAATGTGGACAGCTGATCAAGGTCAAAGGTACTAATGAAATTGAAGTTGTTACTAGTATTGACATATGATATTTAAAAGCAGGCTATTGCAAGTTACTGATAATAAAACCAAACAGCATTGTTAAGAAAAAAACTGCCAACAAGCATTTATTCAATGAGTATTTCTTCTGCACATTGGAAGGCTGAAAGAGGTGTATCTGGTTCTTGGCACACTGTGAATTGAACAAACATCACTATCTCTAACAAAGCAGGTTTAGAGGCTTCAACTGCTCAAATTAAGTATTTTTAAGTATCAGTAGATCCAGGTAAGCTATGGGCATATTCAGAATGTCTGCTTCAGATACCTACTTTAGGCATCATCACACCAACCATCTACAGCAGCAGAATTTAAGTAGATGAATTTAGGTGATGAAGTGCTCTGTTATTGTCAGTGGGGATAGGTATGGGTTTTTTCAAAGGCTGATTAAGTTGTCTCACATGCTGAGTGGAGAGCTATCAGTCAAACAAACGTTCAGGGTTTCTGAGAGTTTTCCTGGAGGTTAAGCAGCTGACAGCTTCGACTCCTCTGCAAAAACGTACGTCATGGAATCAAAAAACAAATGACGACATCTGGATTGTTTTCCAAAGTTTCAGCATCTTTTAGACTTCACATTGTCATGTGTTTAACTTGCGTCTCTTCTAGCTTAATCAAGGTTACAAAAGCATTGTGTATAGTTTAGTGACAAATGGAAAAGGAGATAATCCCAGCGGAGAACTTTGTAGTGAAATACAGAAAGCTAGAATTTGACTTTAGATAAATTCTATCCAAAGTACAGTATAATTAATTAGAAGAAAATGCAATTAAATATTAAAAGAGTTTTTGCGGGAAATGGTATATTCAGCATTACTTCATGAGTGCATGTCCTTAATGTGATGAAGTAATTAAAAAAAAATATTGCTCATTTTGCTTTCTGGGAGAATACGTTATTAATATATATGCATGGAAAAAACTGTCATACAGTAAAATGGAACCACCAAAGGCTGCAAGAAATGCAAGAGGAGAATCAGGAAAAAGCAGCCTGGAGGGTTTTTTGGTTTTGACGCATGGTAGAAAAATTAAATAAAAAGAGAGTTCTCTTGAGAAGATGTTCTCAGCCAACAGGAAACAGTCAAAAGGAAGAGCAACAAAAAGTGTAAGAATGAAACTCTTAAATTTGGGGAGAAAGAAGTTTTGTGAGGGCTGTGTTTGTGAAAAACACTGATGGTTAATGGAAGGATTTGGAAGATGAAATGTAAGAGTCCAGGTCAGAATACTCAAGGACAACACTCTTAAATGTATAACAATAGGAGAAAGAAAAATATACCAGAGGAGAGGAAGAGAATATATATATAATTTGGTGAAGAGATTTCGTTTTCCTAACGGTCCTCATGGCAAGTCTCCAGTTTACCATTATTTGAGATAGAAAGTGCTGCTCTACAAAAGGAGAGGGCAAAAACTTTCCATCTCACAATGTTTTTGAAACTTCCAAGTAAAGGAACTTGCAGATGCTCTTGGAGAGGGACAGCAGCAGGTCAGTGCCTCAGATGGATAAACTGGCCAGGCTTTGTGTTGGAGGGGTGGGGAGAGCCTTGTGGTTGCGTGCAGCATATCACTTAGAAACCCTTCCGTGCAGAGTTCTTTCAGAAATGTCTACTGTTACAAACACAAAATAATTACTCAAACACTTCCATGACCCTTGGAAAATTGCTCATGTTCTATTTCTATGCTGGAAACCAAATCTTCAGTGGTTACAGTATAAAAACTTCCTGTGAATAAAAGTAAGGAGGGATTTATTTTACTTCTCCATAACCCTGTTAGATTGTTTAATAAACCCATCCGTCTTTTGGAAAGAACATAAATGCAAACAAAGCTGGGGAGAGCTTTTGAATGGCTGCACTTATGTATGTTGCAGTTTGATATGCATCTCTTGAGAGGGAATAAAACCCTGAGCATATTAATTTTATTTTTAAATAATCCTATGCCATGTATTTGTATTAAGAAAAACACAGTTCTAATACAGTATAGATCAAATGTGATGTCTTAAAAGGAAGTTCCATGCAGCTTGCTATTGATACATGTTAGCTAGCCAGCACTGAGGAAGAAATAGGAAAGCAGTTAAAGTGGAAGAATCTCTTAACTTTCCTGTAAGGAGGAGCACTTAACTGATTTACATACTTGTGTTTTCCCCATCCCTTACTACTGCCTCCACATATGGAATAACATAGTCATACAGGGAATATGAATTGCGTGAGTTTGAGAAGGCAGAAATGATGTTGCTCAGGTTCCTCAGCAGAGGACATTTTTCTGGGTGTGAATTTAATGCTGCAGAGGTTGTGTATTCACGTGATAAAAGGCTGCATTTCAAAGCATTAAAAGAGTTATCAGGGTGATTTAGTTTCTTTTTCAGTTTTGTTTTGTTTTGGGCCTTTGGGTTTATTTCATTTCTTTTCCTCTGGTTGTACAGCTGTATTTCACAAAAAGAAAAACGGGAAAACAGAAGGTCAAATGGTGAAAGATTAAAGAAAATGTGCAAGTGAGAAAAGACAAATATCAGTAGAAATAGAGGAGAAACAGATTTCACAGGAGAAAGTGTAAAATTAAATGAAAAGGGAAAGAAAGCACAGTGGAAGAATAATGAACTGGTTTCAGCAAAATGCGTATTGAGTCCTGGGGGGATTGTTGTCCAGCAAATCAAACCTGTGGATAATAATTTTTCACATAATTGTCACAATATTCTTTCAGTTCTACCCCACATCCTGATTTCACTTTGCATTCTTGAAGTTTATTGAATTTGTTTCTTTATTTTCACTTTTTCTCAGCTATAGATTTCTTTTTCTATCCATAAACCTTCTGCCTCTCTCTCTTTCTCTCTTCTCTCTCTCTCTCTCTTCTCCCCCCCTTTCTCACCCCCTTTCTCCCCCCCTTTTCTCCCCCTCTTTCCCTCTCTCTTTCCCTCTCTCTCTCTCTCTTTCCCTCTCTCAGGTAGTTCTTGGGAAGCAAGGGGGACTACTTACATCACAAGTATTTTCCAGACCAAGACCTAAAAGAGGCATTTGCAAAAGCGCTTAGTTAAGCCTTTTTTTAGTCATTACTATTTCTCGGGCATCTGTCATGGCAGCTGAAGAAACAGCAATCAATGCATACATATGGTGGACTACATAGATGAGAGGAAATATATTTTGAAATAGCTACAATTAGATTAATCTCTGAAATAAATAAGTCAGAGCAGTAATAAAATGCTATGAACACTCTTTCCATTCGTCTCACGTATTATATGAGAACTTCTTTTAAAGCCATCTGTAATGTAAAACAAATTACCTTAGAATTGGGTTCTTGGGAAAGCGTTAAAAGTTCTCTTACATACATATTCTGTTTCCAGACCACAAACTGTTTTTTCTTTCTTTCCCCACGTCCCCTTGCCCCCTCTGTCATAGGGATGCTGGAGAAAGATCATTGTGGATGACACTATGCCTTTCGATGAAGAGGATAAGTTGTTACTACCAGCTACAGCCTGTCAAATTGAACTTTGGCCAATGTTGCTATCCAAAGCTATCATTAAGCTGGCAAATACTAGGTATGTTTAGTCAGCTCACTTTTGGTTTGTTTTGTGAAGTCACATTGAATTCGCAAAAATTTGTGTATACATGGGAAATAATTTTGCTAAAAATTGTGTAAAGACAATACACTTTTCTGAAAGATGACACAACAAATCAGTAAAGCGAGGTCCCCTGTAGCTACAGAAGGTGCAGTGTTCCTTTTTACATGTTTTTGTACATCTACTCACAAAAAAATGTGCCAAGAAACTGGAGCGCTCTCCTGTTTGCTTTATCTGTTTGCCATTATTCCTAGAAATCTTCACATGCAGTTTTATGCTAAATGGAAACGTCCAAGAAGATTTAATGACGTTTTAATTGTCAGCTTTAACTAGTATTGACTTAACCATTATTGAAAATAGAGTATTGTAAACTACTTCTGATGCTTTTGCTGTAGTTCTGCTGTTGTGACCTATATGGTGATTCACTTCCCTAAAACTGATCTGGAAAGTAGAAGGTGGCCCATGGTGCAAATCACTGACAATTATGGCCATGGATTCCTATGAGATGAGCAATGAACACCAAGTGTTTAAATGACTGAGCTTCAGAAAATAATTCAAAACACTGATCTGGGTAGTCAAGCTTCCCTGTTCTGGTTATACCAGGTTATGTTTGTTGGAAGAGTGATCTAAAGTACTTCCACCCAGGCCAGGGGCTTACCTAGAGCTGCCTGTTGGGAATTTATTTTTTTGCAGGAATGTGTTTGAAATACTGTGTTTCTCCAGAGTAACAAGGGTTAGTCATGGACCAGTGCTGGCATCTTTAGCCTTGGCCTTGTTGGGATCTACAGACAGAAATCTCTGCAGAGAGTAGGAGACTATCACTTTGGAAGAGTGAAGTGTGGTACACTGGAAACGCAGCCAACTTTTGGATAATAACCTGGGAGGTAGAGCAGCTGCTCAGGAAATAGAAGTTCTGGATTCATATTCCCCTTGTAATGTGAGGATTTTTAAACCCACATCTCCAACCCTACAAAAGAGGCTTTACTGCATGTAGGTGTATATAGTATGCTTGCTAACAATGTTGAAACCATGCTGTTGTACTGGAGGGAACGCTAAAATAATAGGTTTGATGCAAAGGCATAAAAGCAAATTTGACTTGTACGCTAGTAGTCAGCAATGGGTTGGAAAACTCCTAAAATTGCAAATAACGACTCGTTTTTCAGCAAGCCATTCTGTTTGTGTATGATCTTGCTCCTACAGAAAGCAATGCAGACTACAGAGTTTACTGTGAGTTGAATATATTATAATTCTGTATAACGTCTGCTTTTGTCTTATAGTATACATGAAACTGGAAAAAGAGAGCTGGAGGAATTCACAGTTCTACATACACTGACTGGGTGGATACCAGAAGTTATTCCTCTTCAGTAAGTTCTTCTATTAAATAATTTACATATTAGTTGTTTAATGTTTAATTCTATAAGGCATTATGAACAATAAAGATGAGCCCTAAAAGTCTTTCAGCATCAGTTTTGAGAAGTGTACATTTTTTATTTGTGGCACTTGAGAAACGTGCCTTCAAGGAATGGTTTTATTGTGTTTTTCTTTGTAGGTCCTATAGTTGCTTGTAAAGCTATTTGTCACGTTAAGCTGTTGCCTATTCTTTACAAAGCTAATTTATTTTTAACTAATATTAAACACCACAGTGAAAACAGGCTTAGAGAAATCTGTTTCATCTGTTATGCAGATACAAAATGTCTGCCAATAATAATAATAACTTTATATCTGAATGTACTATAGAAAGTAAACATAATGAATTTGGAAGTAATCAATTTCACTGTGTATGGTATTTTTAACTTTTAAATTGGAACAGTTGATACAACTTTTTTTTCAACCTACTCTTATTGTTTCCTGTGTGTTCTAAGTCCCTTTTGTGTTTTTAAAGAACAGACACTCTATTTTTTCAGCTTGACAATCGTTTTACTGAAAGAATGGCCAGGATACAGGCACAAAATATTTAGAAATCTTTTTTAAATTACACTTTTTTGAGTTTTGTTGTATACATTTTAGTGAATACATAGATAACAGATAGCATTGGTTTATGTATAATTTTTTTAGGTGTAATTGTTTATTTGTAACAGTATTTCAGTGTTAAATAAGTTCAGTCAAAGGCTATTTTAGCCCTTATTTCAATAATTCTTATATCTCAAGCTACACTTGCAATTTAGGTTTTTGATATATTTCTGTCTTACAGTAGTATGTATCTAGCCTATGGACTTAGAAATCTAAGTAACCTAAACTATTTTTAATGTAGTTAGTTTTACAGTTGCAACAGCAAAAACAAGTATTCATGACTTGGGCACTTACTGCAAATATGTTATATTCTGGAATAAAAAAATGTGAATACCACAGAGTCTTTGCAATAATAGTTGGCTTTAGCTCATTGTACAATCAATTATTTTTTTTTAAATTTTTTTGTTTTTAAAAGGTTGCATGCAGTTAGCTTGCGTTAAGCTTATTCATGGCCCTGAAAAATTCATTCAGGTTTTAGGTTATGTCTGGAATCACTGAGTTTCTGTGGAGAACCAGTATGGCTGCAACTGTCATGTCATCTCAAAAAGCTGCTGTAGCTGGTGGAATCAGTGGAAGAGGCATGGAACTACCTGTGCTGAAACAGTTAGGAAAACCTAGTTTAGAAGTACCTTTGAGAAGGTTTTTAGTGTACAGAGCCAGAATCAAGTTGTTATACGGTGCAGTTGCAATATGGTCTGCAAATTTCCCTGCCGCAACTCTTATCTCCTAAAAAGTTTTAGAAAGGATGCTGCTTCCCTTACATACTTCTGTAATCACCATCGCTTTCTTTATGGGTCTGTCCGTAATCTGTTTCTTAACAAATTGACTGATACACAAAGTCAGGCAAGTGTGTTTTATTTACTAAAACGACCTAGTAATTTTTCCGAGAGTTGGACTGTCAGATGTAGTACAGTGTTGTCTAAATGAAAATCGCCCTTTCTTTTCTGTATGATTACTTATCATTATCATTGATGTATACATGTGTTGTTTTTTTTTAAAGGCCTGGATACTTGGACAAAGTCTGGGGCTTTTTGAAAGAAATTGTGCCAGAATTCAAGTTGCCAAATAAGAAAACTCCGGAACTTGATATTCATCAGTCAGATACAAAACCTAAAGAGGCCAAAGTCTCAGAGTTAAAAAATGAAGTTTTATCTGTGAATAATCAGTCAGATAAACCTGAGAAAGCAGAGAAAGCTGATAAAATAGGCAAAGGTCTGTAATTTTAGGTAGTGTTGTCTTTGTAGACCAAGCATAAATAAAGTTAGCATCACCTCTGGCTTCAAATGTATATGTTTATTATGCCACATGCAAGTCTTTGTCTGGGTTTGTTGTTGTTTCACTGAACATCTTGCAATAGTGTAATTTTAAAAAGAAGTTCTGTTTTAACTATAGATCTCATTAGAAGCAATACTAGTCTCTTATTTTATGTAAACAACTTCATTTTATGGCAGAAAATTTTCAGCTCTGTGTCACAGCCATTTCTCTAGAGATTGGTTCCTTGGTTCCTTGCAGAGGGATAACAATCAGAGAGGTTACAGTTTCCCCAAAGGCAACCCTACTCTGACCATCAATAAATTATACATTTCATAACGGATGTTACAAAGCGTGATTACCTACAGAGAGTTCTGACAAGTTCATTCTAATGACTACCTGCATTTTTATTTATAGCAACTTTTCTGTTTGTGCCACTAGGTATCGGTATAATTTTCTTCAACAGCAGTTAATCCTATTTACATTTAAATGAAAAAAACTTAGGTTTAGAAACTTGTTTGTTCTAATATATTATTCTTCAATGTTTGTATTTGACACTCAGTTTTCTTAGTTTCTGGTTTTAACTTGAAGGCACGAATGCAATTTCACAACACTTCTAATGTCTTTGGAAGGTACAAATTGTATACTAAAATTTCTATTTCTTTTGAGATTTAAAAAAAAATCCTGGCCTTCCCCACTTTGAATCCCAAATACTAAGTCCTAATGTCAGAAGTGTTGTAAAAATATTAGAAAAGCTGAGGAGGTATTCTCTTGTCTTAGGAATTCTTGCTATTATTTTATGACCAACCCAGCACTGTAGCAGATATTTCAGAGTTTGGAATGAGCATGTACACAGGGATGCATCCACTGGGAACAGCACTGTCATTCATCCAACAGGGTTCTGTAATTTATTCCCAGAAAATGTTGTAAATTTAACCCTGTCTAAGACTTAGAAATTCTATTAGTAATTGAAACAGCCAAGAATCAGGGAAGCATTACGTTATGGTACAGCTCTGTTATCTCCAACTCTGAGGCTACAAGGTCTGTTCTGATGCTCTATTCATGTTTGGGATTTTTTTCATTAGAAATATATTTTCCTATAGTCTAAGTTCTAAGGCTTGAAAGAAGGTTCTGACTGTGTGAGACTTTCTTCTTCCATGTCCATTGGGAACCTATGCCTCATCTGTGTTAGATTTTTTTTGGAAATTGCTGATGCACAGGAGCAAGGACATGAAGAAAATATTTGACAGAGCGACAGGCTTTCAGGAATTCTAGACGTTATAGTAGTACATGAGAGTTGTGCATTAACTGGAAGGTGGGACTGAAGCCTTCCTGGCCCTTTCTCAGTGAATCTGCATTTATATCATAAGAATTATTTTTTATTTTTTAAAAACTGAATGAAATTAGTTCTTTATTGTATCCCAACTCTCTGACTTGAAATAGTTTGTGTTTGATTTTTTTAAAAAAAATTATCTAAAAATGTCACTAAAGCATTTACACAGTATGAGACTTTATGACTGAAAGTTTGTACCTGAAAAAGAAAAATATTTAATCTTTGTTTTGTTTAATAGAAAAAGCAGAGCAAAGAGAAATTGCAAAGAAGAAAGGCAGAGAAGGAGAAAAAGAAAAAACCAAGTTAGTACGCCAGTCTTCACAGGGGTTGGCAGAAGCCCAACGTTCTCTTCAGGCCTTAACTGAAAGTAAGTCCTGTTTTTTTGAAGCTAAAAATACAAACAGAACATATATATAAAGCTTTGCTTTTATTTGTCTTTGAACTTAATTTTGGGGAGGTTAAATATAGTAATGTTTTAAGAAATTGCAGTTCTTTACAGCCTGCATTACAGGCTGAAGTCATTCTAAACTATTAAAATCCTGTAACATATTAAGAATACTACTGCAGTAATTTGTGTTTGATGTCAAAAGGTAAAGTAAATCTATGTAGAATATTTGGAAGTTGCTAGCCAGTCATGTAGGACCAAGATTTGTTCTAGTGATAAACTGTCTTTCTGTATTTAAAAACAAAAAAGAACAAAACAAACAAACCCAAAAAACCCACCAAAAATCCCTTCCTCTCTAATAATGTATTTGTTCAATATCTACTTTATTCAGTAAATTGTGCTTGGAAAAAACAGGAATGCTTCTTTCTTGAAGGTTGTGGGGGAAGGGGGCTAGAAATATTAATTAGAGTTCCCTCCATGATTTAATTGTTTAATAAATTTGTTTCCTTTATTCTGGAAAGGTATCTGGATGAATTTATTTTTTTGTATTGATACATTCATTATAGCATATACAAATATTCTTGCTTTGTGCCTTTAAATTTAATATTTTTAAAAAAAAAAACAATTTAAACCACAGCTAACTGCTAATCAATCAACTGATCAGTTGATAAGAAATGTCATGCTTACCAGCAAAAAGTAGAGAAAATCTTCATAAATATCCATTAAGTTGATTTGGTTTTGTCATTGCTTATATTTGCATACATGTAGCATTTCCATGTGATGAGCAGAGGGAAACATTTAACTGGAATATTGTCTGTGAATGTCCAAAGTGAAATGTGTAAAAAAAAGAAAAAAAAAACCAACAAAAACTTCAGAAACCCAAAGCTGCAGCACTGTATTGCAGCAGACAATTTTGACATTGACTACTGCCAATTATTTTTTTATNCCCCCCACTATGTAAATCAGATTCCTGCTTCTTGATTTAAATCCTGATTAAAATTGGTGGTTTAAATAATCTTAATTTATATGAAACCAATTTACTGTTTGTCATCAGTAAATGTATTCATTTGACTTCCTACCTTATACACCACTAAAGTTAAACAGCAGTAAATTTTAAAAAGTATTGCAGGAATGTAGTTTGCTTTAGTGGTAGTAGTTGTGGAATAGAAAATGAGGCATTTCACATGAATATAAGGAACATGATTAATACTCTAGCACGTTGTGGGGAAAAGAAAGCAAAGACGAAGCAGAAGGATCAAAGTGATGAATTCTAGAAATTGTGCGTAACAAGTGAAAGAGCATTAAAAATCACTAGGCAGTATTTCTTATGAAGAACTACATGATATTTTGATCTTTGTTCTGCCATTTAAAGCACTGTTTATGTTGTTTTCTGAAAGTCAGTTAGTGGCCTGTGAAGAGGTTATTAATAATATAAAGATTATTAGCTCAGGGCTCAAATATGATGGTCAAAGAACTTTTATCCTACATCTGAACCAGAAAAGAGTTCTGAAAAAGAGTAAGACATAGATACCTCACTAATAAACTTGTTAAGAATATGAAGAGAAGTAAATGTGGAAAAGTAAATGTGGAAGTAAATTGGAAAGTCAGAGACTGTAAGGAATGGAGCAAATTTAAGATTATTAGACTGAAAGAGGGGGAAAAAAAAAGGGTAACTACAATTTGAAATAATACTGAATGCATTTTTATTGTGAGGTTGTAGCCACAAGAGAAAGCTTGCAGGCTTTATGAGACACATGGTCTGCAGAGGGTGGCCCAGGACAGTAGAATCATTGTTGTGCATAAAGTAACATCTGAAACTAGGGCTAGTTTCAAAGTCAAACTCAAAAGGCAGTTGTAAAAAGTTTCTGAATTGTTCCTGGGAATTTTGTAACAGCAACTTTACTTAATGCAACAGCTTTTCCTTCTGGGTTTTTTGTTGCTGTTGTTTTTTGGGTTTTGGTTTTTTAAATGTAAGTGGCTTCAAAAGTATTTCATTTCCAGCACCATGAAAGTGCTTATTTCCCCACTGCAAGTTTTCCCTCTACCTATTGAGTGTGATGACATTAAGGGAATTCTTCTTTCTGTGGTAAATATGCGTTATTTCTGAAGAGGTACTTAACTACTCTTGATGTCATCTATATTTTACTTCCAAATTGGCAAAACCTTTTGTATTCATTGTGTTATATATTCATTAGCTTGCTTAGTTTCATATACATTGATACACCAGTTACTTATAAGTATTTGGAAAGTTCTCTTACAGGCTTTTGATTTTGTGTGAGTTACAATGTTGTGGTGGATTGATGCTGCCTGACAGCAAAGCCTCCACCTGGTCACTCCCTCACTCCCCACCGGTGGGATGGGGCAGCGAATCAGAAATAGTTGCTGGGGCAGCGGAGTGAGAAACAGAGGCATTTAATGGAATGTGAGCTCAGCTCAGCAATATCTGACACCTTGGTGTGTTACCAGCATGGTTTTGGTCGCCCACCTAAAACACGGCACCAATATGAGCTGCTCTGAAGAAAGTTATCTCCATCCCAGCCAGCCCCAATACAAATATATAAATACAATTCTGAATAACTTGTGCACCCAGATCAATGCCTGTATGAGTTGCAGGATCCTTGAAGCACCCTGTAATTCTTAAATCCATGCTGATGGATATAAATAATTGGCTTCACTGAATCTGTTTTGCTGTACCATATGTCATAATGTTTTTCATCTAATAATGCAGTTTTATCAAGGCTATTGGTTTTAACTAGTTTCCCCAGAAACTAATAACAGAATTCACACTAATCAACAGTACATTTGATGGCAAATAATTTGCAAATGTCCTCCTCATCTTTTGTACACTGAAAAAGGATCAAATAATACATTATTGTTAAAAGGTACTGGCATAACATACAAAATCTTTTTAGTATTGTAATAGTATTATTAAAGTGGATATGGTGTGCCTGGTTAATTATTTGCATGCTCTAATGAATTGTTCATAACTGTTTATTGTCTGCCCTGCAGACGTTTTATTTCACAACCCATCTGCAATGAGTGTGACAGGTTTACATTCCACCTGGTATTTGATTAAATACTTTTATTTGAGAAATACTTCTCAAAAGGAATGAGATCGGTGTGCCTTGTGGCACGTACTATTCTGTAATGTGTAGTACATCATAGCTATTACTGTTGTATTTGTAACAGATCAGATGTGTCAGTAGCAACTGGGATCAAACTTAGATTATTGCCTTGCTTTTGAAAAAGCTGGAACCCACGGCTAACAAAAGAGCTACGGTTAAGACAGAAATCAAAAGCATGCAGTGAGAAATATTAAGTATCCACTGGAAAGTAACTCTGACTTGCCATCAGCTAATATTTACCTGAGAAGCTGAATTTCTGAAAGAATATTTAAGATGCAGAGATACCTTCCTGCTTTAAGAGAAAAGCCTTGCATACCTTCTAAATAAATAGATTTTAAAGTCTGAGAAATCGTATTTTCCAGCCACTTGCTGGAAAATCTGTCTTCCCTTTTCCTTCTCTCCCTTTCCTTCTTTGTAGGCAAACAGCATTTTTTTATTCCATTGCACAGAAAATACCTATTCTTAGAGCAACTTCCGGTGGAACACTTACTAAGCATAGGTAAAACTAGGAAGCAATTATCTATTTGGGGTTGAGGGAATATAGACAAAACATTCTGAAGAAAAGCAGGCATCACAACCTGTGTACTTAAATTCTGTTTTTACATGCTTTCTTAAATAACAAAGGAAAAATAGAAATAGATGTCCTTCTTTTTCAGCTGACTTTCAGGTGAAACTACAGACCTATATATCTAGTATTATATTTTTTAGACTTTTAATTGGGCTACAACATGCGTGAACGGCCTGTCAGCCAGACAGCCTTGGTTTCTCTTCTTCGTTCGGGAATTAACTATGGCTTCTTCCACAGATACAGGTGGGAGAGGATTGCATGGTTGCCTAATACAACAGATTTCCAGGGATAACAAAGTGAACATGCCCCTGCTTTTATGCTTTGCCTATGGCAGTGTTACAGGAAAACAATCTTCCCTACAGCATGCAGGATAAGAACTATGGGGTCACCCCCTCACACTTTCTGAAGTAGCCATCATTATTTCCGTTTTTCCACCTCCTTGACAGAATAAGAGCAGTAACCTGGTTTACAAGCACTCTGTTTCTCAAACTACTTATCTCAATCTTCATATCCGTTGGCAGGAGTGGCCAGAGCCACGTTCTTTATCCTTTTATTGTCAAGATCAAATTTTTCTTTCACCGGTGAGAAGCGTTTAGCTAGTACTGACCAATCAGTATGTTTTTACTTCACCTACCAAGATGACGTGTATCATGTTCTTCATGCTAGTGTGCAGTATTTTTAAAATTTGAAGAAAAACAAAAGAACAATAGCAAAAGCTACTTCTGTCCTGTTGCATCTCTAAGTTGCATTTTCTGTTATACATTTGTGTAAAAGAAATAAAATATGCAAAAGTGGTTGATGGTCTAAATAGGCAAGGATTAAAAAACAATGTGTTCTTTCCATGCATGGCTTCTCTTCCAAGTACTTTACAGTGAATTCTTGTTTTGACTGAAATAAGTGTCAGACAAAGAAAAGAGTAATAAGAATAAGGCAGAGAAAGCAGAATGATTTAGGGTGAGGTACAACAACAATTATTTACTGTTTACCCTGTTCTAAAGCATGTTAATATTTTCTCTGTAGAATCTTCTGTGCCAACCCAGCCAGAAATGGCCGTGTATGCTGGCTGTATACCACTACATTTGTTTGAAGAGGATATTTTTGCATTAGGGCAGATGGTAAGATTCTGTGGTCTCAGGACAGGAAAGCATTGCATATTTTATTGTCACGGTGTTTCATTTTGTAGCAACTACATTGTAATAAAAATAATAAAATGAGTATAGTCACCAGGTAGTGATTATCAGTTAAATTTGTATTTCATTACTTCTGTATTCTGATCATGCATGTTCCTGCCCCAGTGCTGCTCCAGGGTTTTACTCCACTTTCCTCTGGATCCCAGGAGTTGAAGTCTCCTGAGAGAGGCTAAATTTGGACGAGAAAATGCATCATCATGAGATACTTCTGAATGAAAAGATTAATTATGTTAAGGGCTACTTGAAAAATGTGATTTTCAGGGGTTTTTTTTCAGTCTGCCTTTTTCAGATTGACTGATACACATTTTCTGATATGTTGTTCTATAAGAAATAGCATGTTTATATCCATTTTTATCCTTAGTGGTGTAACTGGTGAAAGCAGCTGGAGAGAGCATAACACTTTATGCAGCTGGGATAAAACAATGCTTAAATTTCCACTTAGTCACTCACTCACTACAGAAAGCTGTTTATAATGCCAGAGCAGGCTTTCCTGAGTTGATTATTAGTTAGATTTAATTTTTGCACTTTTAAATCGTATTTATCATAATTAGAACATTAAAATTTAATCTGCCTTCTCATAAAACTGATAAACTTCATAAAATAATTTCCAGAAATAGTTCACAGGTGTTACGCTTTAGTGCTCGCAATTATTACACTATTTTCTTTTTAAAAATTATCCTGTTTTAATGACTAGCTTGTTCTCTGCGATTTTATTTTAATTTATATTAATTTTAGGTCTCAGACAATACTGTCTCTTTCTCATAACGAATAGTACTAGTCATCAAAAAACAAACTGTAAACAGTGACGTAGGGTCCTATCTTTCCTGCCACCTAAGGCCTGGAGTCTCAAACTTGGCTTCAGTCTGTTACGTTACAGAGATTACTGATAAAGAGGCACAGCAGGCCAAATAGGATGAGGCAGATGAATCTATATGTCTAAAAAAGTATTTTAGTAAAGACTGATAGCAAAATGGAAGTTGACAGAAATTGAATATAGAAGTGTAGTGGATTTCTTGTGGGCCTCAGTTAAAAAAGGCCATTTTCAAGCTTTCTTTGGGGGCTGAGAAATACTGCACTGATATAAAAAATTGAAGTTTGGAGGAGTGGATTCATTGTTTGGGATAAGAGTTGCTCCCTAAATTTGGAGTAAATTTTGTCATTGACTGCAGTTGTGCCAGAATTTCCCTCTAGAATTTTTGCAGTATCCCTTTTTTGCTGTACTTTCTACGATGTATGTCCTTGGATTGATGTGGGTTGAATTTATTGTCTTAAGTTTGCTCAAATAAAATGAAAAAAAATGAATAGTTGGGTCATTCAAGTGTGTTTCCTACTCAGCAGATGACAAGTTCTCCTTTATGGCACCTAGCTGGTCGTCTTCAAAATCCTTTATAATCTCAGAGGTTTTAGCTTGCATTTTTAAGTTTTTTGAACATGTGAGTCATCACTCCTGTAACATGTCTTTCTAAATTCAGAGATCAAATGAGGCTGATGTATTGCTTGTGTACCTTAATGTGTTTAATTTGATTGTCTCCCTTTAAATAACCACAACTGCATTCTTCTCTGCAGTTTGTAATTATAGAACCTCAGGAACATTTGAAAATGAGCAGGAACAATCAGAGCCTTGCTGATGAACATGTTCAAGAAATAAGTTATGGGTGATTTATTTAGAAAGCAAAAGAAGATGTATTTTTAAAATAAAAAGGATGTACAAATCTTGTAACAGAACTTTCAGTAGTGAAATATGTTAAATACTGGACTATTACTATTTTAATGGGAAGAGCACCACTCAATGTCCATATCTAAAATTGCTCTTAAGTCTATTGCTAAGGGCTTTGGTATATGGGTCAACTCTAGTGCCTTTAATGTTCTCTAAATTAGCCAGCAGATAAAAATCTTAATTTTAATGATGTGTTGGTTCAAAGAGATATTACATTACGGAGATTTCATGAGTTATCTGAAAGACCAGCTGCTTTTAGAATTCCGCTGCTTTATAAATTCAGGATGAAGTAAGGACTTTTTCCTCAGAAAAAGTATTTTTAAATGTTTATTTAAACAAAATTTTGTCACTGTTGTTTTATTGCATCTTCATTCTGCTTCACTTACATGTTTTCTTTAGCACCTAAAAGAATATGGTTATATAAAAAAGTTGAAAGAAGTGGTGAGTCTATTATGAAAGGTAAAATCTATGTAAACACTTCATATTCATTTGTATTTTTTCTACTGAATATCAAATCCTAATTAGAATGTTTTTGGATAGCCTTGTCAGGTGAATGATTTCTGTTGCATTTGTTATCCAAACTGTTAGATGCTTTTGTGTGCATACTGGTCATTTTTGAGAGAGGGGTATGATGGGAAATGAGAGCAGACCCCAGTGAAGTTATCTTTCCATGTTTCGTAGGCTGATTCTTCAGAGAAGCTGAGGCAGTATGGGCTTTCCCAGATATATAGCCATCCTGTCCTGATTACTAGAACTAGGTCCTGTCCTCTGGTAGCACCGCCACAACCAGCACCGGTTTCTCGTTGGAAGCTTTTCCGTCAGAAAAAGGAAACTCTAGTGACATCTGAACCTCAAGGTTTGTCTACTCAAACCTCCAAAATAAATTTGTAATTACATGTTAATTATTATAAACATTTTCAGAGCCCTACTTATCATATATTAGCTTAATTTCCATAGAACTTGCCTAGGAGTTACTTTTTCTTTTTTTTTTCCTTTTTTTCTCCCAGTTTTGCATTACTTTGCCTTAACCCTGTTATTTCTTAGATGCTTTGAGAAGTGTCTTAATTTATCTCTGAAAAAACACTCTGTTCTATTGGAGAAAATGAAGAGGGAGTATTATCAAAGCAACACAGAAGCTCTCTGATGCAAAGCCATGAAAGCTTCTGAAGACCTTTTAAACCTTTGAAGTATGTGACTAGTGCTGCTACAACAACTCATAGGTTTAGGGGTAAACTTGTTCTAGGGTTTGTCTATACTGCATAATGGAGTTAAATGCATGATATGAGATAGCTTAAGAACACTTTTAATACCTTGGAAGCTGAGGATCAGAATGTTATTTTTTTTTCATGATATGTCACTAAAGCCAATCCTGGTTGTTCTCTTCCATTCAAGAGTATGCCATGATATTTGGAGAATAAAATTATTTAGGGGTGATGAATCCACTGTGGAAATTATTTGCCAAAATTATAGTATTAAATATTTCTTATGAATGTATATTTAACAAGTTGCTGCTTTTTTTCCAGAGCCCACGGTAAAGAAACCTGAAGAACATGTTGAGATTGTCAGCCTATTTTTGAATTACAAATTGAATCTTATCTCAATACCCACAGACATGTAAGATTCAATGTAGTTTCAGCCTTAGCGTCCTGTTGTTAGTCCATTTCACTGTGAAAGCACAATGTCCTGCGTTTACTTGTGTCACAGGGCTAAACTGCTGCATTTCGTATAGTTGAAAGCACACAAGGATCAGAGCACTCTATTGTTCTATTGATGTCACACAATTAATTGGCAATCAGTGAATTGTACATTTAGGATCAGTGTCAGCAATACAACAGATAAACCACTATACTAGATACTTACAAAATGTTAATAAACACCTACAAACTACTGAACATCTTTCTGTAACTAATCCCAAGAATTTCTAATCACGTGCCCAGAGAAATACCCATGCAATTATATGCATCCTGGTATTCTGGGTTACAAGCACACCGTCTCTTTTGAGAGTGCAGGTTCTTCTACTTGCACACACCTCCAGCTGGAGATGCAAGTTGGGATGCTCTAAGCTTTATATGTTGCTCCCTACAATCTGCTAATCTGCACGCTTGGTGAGAAAGGCCACCAGGAGGTGGGCATGCACAAACATGAGGGGTGGGTCCCTACTTGTCACACCTTGTACGGACAGTGCCCTATTTGGATGCACGCTTCTCAGGACATCTGACATTGAAGGGCAGGGAGCTCTGTCAGGCAAAAACACTTTGCCAGTTTCTCTACTCGGTGTGTCCAAAGACGCAGAATATTCAAAAGATCACTTCCAGCAGACATATGAATATTCTTTGATAACTTTCAATTATTTTCCTCAAACTACTGGTATCTTTCAATTCTTGCACATAACAAGGAAGTCACTGACTGGCCAGTCAGTACTGTCATGGGTGTCACATATTTGGCACAGCACAATTAATGTTAATGTTTATGAATAAAACAGGCTGTTCTCTGTTCATTATAGTTGTTACAAGAAGTCTGAGAGTGCAGGGGAAGCAACTTATGCTCAGAACATGACTGTGTATAAATGCCTTGTGTGAAAGGCTGTTTGGAAGTCCTATAAACCCTTGAAAACAAGGGCTTTTAAACAGGGTGTTGTAAAGTAGAAGTTTCAGAAATTGGTGTATACACTGCTTCTAGTCAATATTCAATGTTCATGATAATACTTGCTCACTGACAAGAAAGGAGGGATTACCATTAAGTGAGTTAGGACCTTGTTATTTTACTGTGACCCACTGCATACTACTTTACTGTCAGGCTTCAGTTTATAATGTGAACATTTGGTAGGCAAATGCTAGAATTATTAATCTCCTCTCTTTTATTCTGACTGAATTGCTGGCACAGAAAGCATTGAATGTATCATATACCAAATGTATCACATACCAAAGCGAGCACCAAAAGATTTATGTTATTTTGAAGGATATTTCTTGTCTCACGCCCCAGTCCAACAGCAATTTGTAAATTGTTAGAGGACTGTGTGTTTTTTAAGGTGTGTACACCTTTTGTTAAGTACATCTCTAAGTAAACTAAACAAATTACATATTTGACAGGTTCTGCATTTTGAGCGTCATGACTGGATAGGTTAATAATAAACTAGGTAGATTTTTTTCTTTTCTTGTAACAGTAATATTTGTCCATAGAAGAAATGACCTTGAAATATTCTGGGAATATCGTTGTTTTGCTAATACAGTTGCATTTTACTAATTAAAAATACATTAAGTTACTTATTGTTTGTTTTCAAATAGAGTAAAAACATATAAAAATACTCTAAGCATTGTCTATTAATAGGGTATTAAAAGAGT
Source organism: Chionis minor (assembly GCA_013398295.1). Taxonomy (NCBI): domain Eukaryota; kingdom Metazoa; phylum Chordata; class Aves; order Charadriiformes; family Chionidae; genus Chionis; species Chionis minor. The sequence goes on from VZSF01000206.1 coordinate 1,362,187, forward strand.
GAGAGAATAATAATTAAGATGTTGCAGCATTGGCATGTTAGGTTTTTTTTTTTGTATTTAATAGATTGTTTCATGATCAACTTACCCTGTTTTGTCAAGGACAGTTTATTTAATGCGCTAAGTTTCCATGACAATGAGCTAATTTAATATCTTGTGATTTAATTAACAGGTAGTCACCAAATATATATAGCAAGTATTAGCATTTCATTATAGTAATATTGCTGCCTAAAAAAGATAAGGGACTTAGGTACACAATTGGGACTGAAACTGTTTTTAATCTCTCACTTTTATTCAAATAAAATCTTTTGAAACACTCAAAGGGAAGATAATTGTGACTGTGTTACTGCTAAAAATCTCGATATTTCATTATCACAATCTTTAATAAGGGGGTTAGGTAACACATGCTTACATTTTTCTCTCTTCTTTATTGCTGCAATAACACAATTAGGTATTTATGTCTAATTGGCATGTGTGCAACATTGTTTTGATCTTGTTCTCCCAGTTCTCTTAACAAGCAAAGAGTTATTTTTAAGTCCATCAGTTTTTACTTCTCAAGTTACCGCTCAAGTCAGTGACAGAGCTTTCATTTACTATATCCAGAATAGGCCTTGCACAGGTTTCCTTGGTTATCGTGTGTTTTAGCTGTCTGGTAGCTATGGAGACCCATTTTGAGGGAAAAGACAAAAAGCTGTTCTGACACAAAACACTTTTTTTTTTTGCCCTACCTCTCTTGAAGTAGTGCACGTTATAATTTTTTTTTCTTGTCTAGGGGCCATAGAAATTTATTCACTTCTGATGTTACCATCTAGTTTTCCTCAAGTGACCTGAGTTTTGGTTTTTTGAGGGTTGGTTAAGAGGGCAACAGTTCAGGTCTTTTGAGTGTAGATATGTGTGTGGTGCTAAGTCAGTAATGGTGAGGAATGTATGTGTATATATAGATTTTGTGCTGCCCTATTAAGCTGTCAAAATAAAGGACGTGCAAATTATTTGGACAGAATTTTGTTAAGAATAGTAGTAATGAGGACTGTCATTTGAAAGTGAATGTATGGATTGAAACGTTTCAGTTTTCTTTTATTATTTAGCCACTTTCCACAGTCTACCATCAAAAAAGGATTTCGTTCCCTGTCCTGTCTCCCTTCTGTTACTGAAAGTGATGAAAATGTAAATGACAGTAATGTGGATATGAATCAAAGTGGGAGACACTCAAATGCAGAAGATTATTCTCAGGTAATAATTTTCCTAACTTTTTTTTAACTTGGCCTAGTTTTATATTCCAAAGGATAGTGAAAGACAAAATAGACAATACTTAAATATAACCTTTTAAAGACTTTTCAGTAAGCTTTTTTTTCCTGCTGCTGTTTAAGTAACTTCCCTGCTTTCTCCACCTTACAGCTATATTGGTGTGTACCGGCTGGGAAATCTTTCCTAATGCTTTTTGTCTTAACTTTATTTTATTTATGATTTATTCCTCAGATTCTAAAAGTCCTATTGCTAACACTAGAAAATATTTTGGTTTTGCTCTTTAAAATCAGTCCGATGGGAGAGTCTTAAGATAGTCAGGGGTCTTTATAAATAAATATTTTTTCTTCATGCATTAATATTATGATTAGTGCATTTCGTCTTCAGTGAAGGATGTACCTAGGTACGTAGCTACTTGAAAAATGTAAACTGTATACACAGGTGCCTTAAAGTGGCATTCTTCTTGGTTCTTAATTGAAAGACTTCAGGCTGGATCTACAAAAAGAGTTAAGGCTTCAATGCAGAGTTTCCCTGCTCTTAAATTTCAGATGCTTTGTTGTCTAGCGGAATACTCAGCCATGAATTAGACACTCACTTCCTCAGTGACACTATGAAAGAATGACATTTGTCCAAACAGGTTCACTAGATGCAGCATACTGACCGCGGATTGCCCAAGCTAGCCAAGGAAATGCTAGTTACTAGGTAGAAGTCTCCTCGGTAGCTATCCAAGATAGGTAAAATGAATCTTACCCAAGTGCAGTGAAACATTGTTACTAGGATGCCTTTGGGCAGTCCTAACTACTGCTGGTTTTGGGGTTTTTTTTTCCCTTGTTGCTGGTTTGTTTTGTTTTGGTTTTTCATTTTTTGTTTTTAATTGGCATGTACATTATTTACATATGCATTATTTACATATGCTACCAAAGTCTGCTTTTAGATAATCCTTTAACAAAATGCTCCTTGTAATATTTAAATCTTATATGTTAACAGAGAAAAAAGTATACTTTCAAAGAGTTTCTGGACACTACACTATTTCACGCAAAGTATTTTGTATAGGGAAATAATTTGCAACATAGAGAAATAGAGACTTAAATATTCAAACAAACAGAGTTCCACTGAAGTTATTTTATTTGCTCAACATCTACAAAAGAACCCAACTTGGCAGTGCCAATTATCTCTCCAATTTCATATTTATTGCAGTAAGCACGGCTCATAAGAGCATCTGATAACTTTTCTCATTATGACTTTAAGAAAATTGAGGGGAAAAGCAGTCTAGGCAATATACAAATGTTTTCAATGAAACTATACTCAAAATCTGGATCCGAGTCAATAAACCAATTATAATTTGGGGAAGATGTAGTATCAACTTGTAAATGTTTACTACAGTTCCCCCCTCTACATTTATTTGAGTAAAGAATGAGTATTCTCATTCCATATCTGTTATGTTTAATATGATCACAATATAGAAAATAATATAAAAGAACCTATAAAATGGATTCATCTGTAGTGCTGCATAAAGGAAAACCAGCAACAATGTCCTTATTTGCACAATTAGGTGGTAAAGATAACCCAATTATTTTTAAATTCCTACTCTTCTTTTCTGGGACAAACTGGTAAATATACTTGAGGATAACATTTGAGATATTTGGTTGATCTATAGTGACTGCCCGTAGGGTTGCAAAATGTGTTTGAAGACCAAGGACATACTGTTAAGGATAGTATTAGGTGTCTTCGTGAATAAAGAAAACATAATCTATTTTGGTAATTTTGAAATAAAAAGGCAAATGTAATTTCTATGTAAGTTTTGGAAGCCCTATTTATATGCTTCCTCTTCAGAGTATATTGCAATGCCACTTTTGTATTCAGCTCTAAAACTCAGTTGATTTAATTTGTTCTGTCTCTGTTGTGTATATAGAAAATACAGAAAATACATGTGTGGATACAGTTATTGGGTATTAGTTTAAAATAAAGCACTTCTCTAGTGAAGGAGAATTTGCAGCAGAATATATACTTAGCTATTCTGTATTCTGTGTACATTTTATAAACAATAGTTTAATTAGTACTTCATGGCCTTTTTAAAGTCTTTTTAATAATTTTGCAACTTAGGAAAATCATTACAAAGGCAGCAGGGTAAAAAGGAGCTATAAGTAGCATCTTACAATTTATAATAATTATTGGTTACAAGATTTCAGTCTCTAGATGTACAAATATAGATTTAGTTAATTACAAATTAATAGACATTTATGTGCTGGAAGCATTAAAGTAGTTTGGAATGTCACTTTGATTTTCTCCCTAGCCCAATAGTGGCTGGACTCCCTAGTTCAATTTTCTCCCTAGTCCAGTTCTACAACCATGTGATTGTAGAAAGCTGGTTTGTCACAGCAGGACATGCAGTCAAGGAGAGGCAAGGGCAAGTAAGATAATACAGGAGAGAGATATTGATAAAACTGGAGTGGTTGGAAGAAGACATGAGTGTGACTTAGTCTAAGGGCAACCTCATTCAGACATGAAATGGAAGAAGTCATGAGCAGCTAATTAACTTATATTTGAACCTTACTTTTGCCTCAATTTAAATCTCATCTGAAAAATGCTATGCCTATTAATATCTGCAGTATGTAATTAGGACCGCATTTGTACGCAACGCAAAATAAAATAATGTTTTTGTCTTGTGGAACAATCTTCTTTTTTTCACATATTGAATCTTTTAATCAACAAAATTATGTGGATACCTCTGGGAGATTCATTATGGGAGAGCTTTCTTGCCAAAGTTTTAAAATATGAAATAATAACAATATACATCTATACTTTTTTTTTAAATCAATTAGTGATTAAAAAAGGAAACACTGAAAGAGAAGCTTTGATATCCCCCACTCACTAGGTTATGGCTAATTTGTAGAATTTTTTATTGTAGTACACTCAGTGTGAATAACTTTGTCTCCATTTTATACTGTGCAGTTGCTATTCAGGAGACGTCTGCTTTAAAATCCTTGATATATATTGAGTAAATCTTTGGCATGCAGCAGTTTTATGCTTTAAGCTGACTGAAGTTCAGTCAGCTGCTGTGCCAGATCCTCAGCAAGTTTAAATTGGCATATTTCAATTCACTCCAATGTAAACTGTATGAAGTTACATCACTGAATATCTAATTCACTGTTCCTAAGGTCTGTTGTCACAGAAACGGAGACTAGTGATAAATGAAAGATAAAATTTTAGGAGCTAGATGTACTTTCTTTGAAGAATATCAAGTTAAAAGACATGGCATTATTCTTTGTGTCCCCAAAGTACTCATGCCAAAAAATATAAATGCTTTTTTATTGATTTCTTCAAACTTTTTTCCCCTGAATTACACATTCCCTCTGATTTTACAGTTCTGAAAGCTTTGTGGATTTGCATTAGGGGAAAAAAAAAGACTTTAAAAATATCTGAGTTTGGTAGTCAAATTGATCTTGGATCATACCGTTATTAAGAAAATACTTTTTGTGATTTTTTCGTTTTGTTTAAAAATTTCACAAAATAGGGCCCAGGTCTTTAAAGAAGAGGCTCGCTTTTATTCTTCTTCAGTAGGAAGCTAAGTAACTTATGTGCATATGACACATTGACATGCACGTGAAAGTAGATTTTTGCTTGTTCAGTTTGGTTGGAAAAAAATACTTGTGGCGTAATGGCTTCCTGAACGAGATGGTTTTCAGAATTTGACTTTTCCCTTCATTTTTTTTCCTTATCCACTTTTGTGGTCAGGAAAAAAGCAAAAAGGCCATCATATGTAAATTGCACAGTCTTGCAGTTTTCTGTAACAGTAATTTTGACAAATCTTTTGAGAAAAAGATTGTCCTGCAATAGTGTTTCCTTGTAGCTGTGCCATTCAAAAGCATACTTGAATATTCTTCACATTGATGAATTCTTTGATACAAGTTATCTCAAATTCCATTGAGAAGGAAGCTCTTTGCCTTCTGTTTGAGGAGATGTTGAACAGTAACAAAGCAAGAAAAATCTAATCCAAATACTTTTACCATCAATGGCTACTAGATATTTTAATATGCTGACCTGATCGCTGTATTTGGAAATCTTCAACAGAACACTGGTTTTTCTATGTGGCTTCTCCAGTATCAAGCTCGCTGGCAATGCTGCTTTCTAGAGCATCAGGGTTAAAATCGACACTCTCCCAGTGATGTAAACACAATACATTTGTTCTTTAATGTTCATATTTACCTCATTTTTCTTACTTCAGTGCCATGCTTTTATATATGCAAGCTCAGTGTTACCTTCTGCTTTACAACTGCTATTATTCTTTTTAGCTTGCATGCTCTGTTGTGTGCTTTTTTCATGTTCCCCATAAGCATTCCAGACTTTTTCTTCTCATTCTAATCCTTCTTACGACCTATTTCATAACCCCAGTGAATCGGTATTGAGTCAGTAGGAGGGCTAGGTGGAAAATACGAAACGTTATTTTCTTTACAAATTTTTTAGTTTTGAAAATTACTTCAAATCTGCACAAAATGAAAATTCCCAGCTTATTTTTTCAGGGTAAAAGTACACAAGATATGAGGCACATGATTTAGAAGAGGGACTTGAGTTCTCAATTCGGACACTTGTGACATAGAGGATCTTTCTGATGTGCCTGTAAATATCTACTTGCTTACACAGATTGGGACAGCTCCAACGTTAGAGACGGACTGAAACAGAAGCTGAGCTGGTAATCCAGTATTTTTAAGCCATTCCTATACCTCGGTCGGTGCACAACTTTGCAGCTGTTTGTTCTTTTGTACCACTGCCTTTTTTCAAAAGCCAGCTCTGTTACCTTCCCCCACATCACAGCTAAAACTAGAACTGATAATCCATTTAGTGAAAACAGTGACTCAGGAGCAGGCAAAAAAAGAATGCAGCCAAGTGACTATAGATGCAAAACCCTTTGATGATATGACTCTCAGGTCAACATCAAACCTAGAAATTTGATACAAGGTTGGATCTTAAGAAGTATTTTTGTCCTCCTTGTCATTTTGGAGGTAGTTTTAAAATGTATTTTTAATTTTAAAAGTGATGTATTTGAAGCTTTATTCCTTCACCTGCAATTATATCCAGAGAGTTTATTTTTCAAAGACGACTCGTGTTTTTTACAGAAGAACTGGCGTGAAACGTTTTGCTGTGCATCATTTCTACGATAGAAAAGGATACTGGTTTTGTAAAGACATCAGATAGATTTAAAAACGTATTATTTAATGGATTTGAATAAAATAATTACATAGTGTTAGGAGGATGCACAATACAAACGAATCCTTGAAAGTAACAAGGTAGCTATAAATTTATGAATACCTGTTGTTTTTACAATTATGTGTTAATGCTTATAAAAAATAATAGATGATAAATTGGATTTTTAACCTAACCAGTGAATTTTCATCACATTTTGCGTTCAGTTTTTCCATTGATTGCAGGAAGAACAGTAAGTAACTGAATTCTCTCTGAATCTGTGTGCATCCTTTCATGTTTCACAGCTGGATCCAAGTCTTTTTTTATTTCTTTCTTTATCAGATACTGTGGCAGCAGAGCTGACCTTTCAGAAAATGTGTGTTCATTAAGGAGGAAAAATGCCTTTAGTTTCTCTTTCTGTGCCAATGTCTTAGTCGCTGTAGCTGAGGCAACAGCATAACAGGATGAACTTCCTTGACACTCTCAGTTGTCTCAGTATCAGTGAGGTTTAGGCAGGTGGACACATCCCGTACCATTAGGGAAGCGGGCAGCTTTTCACTCTGTTACATTTGTGCTCCAAAAACTGAGTAAATGAGCCTACAGGAGACTACCCAGCTGTGGTTAGATTGCTTTCACAGCTCAAACTGTCTTAAGTAACGCGTCCAGATTTTTCAGGGTACGTTCTCCTCTACTGGAAATTCTGTTGAAGCAGTTTCTGAGGATCTTCTGGATCTCTTCAGGCCTTCCTGCTCCCAGCTGTTAATACCAACAAAGTAGCTCTATAGGATAGCTGCCGGATGTCCCTACTAGAATCATGGATCATGTGTACTGTCCGTGAACATTAAGTCTGGCAGAAAGTGCTAAGCTCGTGGTACAAACATTACAGTCTCCAAGGCTTGTACAGTAGATCTGATACTTTTTATACTTTGAACATACCCAGGATTTCTGAGAAGAAACTTGAGAAATTGTACACTTGACATGCACCTGTTTGGTAAACCCTGTGACTCCTACAAGAAATTTGGCAATATTGGAATCTTGCAAGTTGTAGGCTCCTATGCAGAAGTATGACAACTCAGCGTATGCGTACTTCTGAAGTCACAGTTTAAAGGGGAGAGATAGGCCATGTATTACTAGGGATTTTTCAGACACAAATGCTGAGGTATGACTGTCAATGTCATGTGACAAGCAATCACAGTTTGCCTTTTATTTTGCGTAATTGTATGTACGGAAGTCTGGAAACAGGAGCTGTAGTACATGGGCAATTGCAAAATCGTATTGTGTCCTTTTCAGCTCATTTGCTCTAGAAAAGCAAGACATTGAACTAAAAAGGCACATGTAAGGCGTAATATATTTCAATTATCCAAATTGCTCAACCAACTGTTAACAATTTCAACAATGTCTGTATTTTTCTCTTAATTGCTGTTTATATTAGATCTGTCCCTAGCTTTGACTCATGAACATTCTTTAAAAAACCCATGACAGATTTGGAATAGAATTTAGGATTTATGCTGTGCAAAAATGGGACTTCCAAATTCCCTCAATAAAGGATGCTGCAGTTAAATTATAAGCATTAAATTATTTGGTACTTCCTATTTTGGGACAGAGACTCTTAAATCTGTAGTTTCCTCTCTCAACTCTTTAGTTAGTTCAGAGAAGAACACCTAAAACTTTGACAGAGGTGACATTTCTGAGTTTATTCTGGGCCTGTGGAGGAAGACTTTTGCTGCAGCTAGGAATTAAAGTAGAAAGCTGCAAGGCTTTCTTCTAGGGAAGCATTCACAGGTCCCTTCATATTGTGTATGCAAAGTAGTCTGTAATAGGCGGGATGGGGTGGACCTGGAGTTGTATCACAATGACGTTGTACAAGCTTTATGTACTGTTGTGACCCGCCATCCAGGCTAACTTATGCAGGCTCTCTAAATTATGTCAGTCTGCCCCTCAAAAAATGTTTTTAGGTTGTATTGAGAAATCATAAAAGCAGCTCCAAGTCAGTATAGCTCCCATGAAGACTCCTTGAAATGCGGAACATAATGTGTGTGTCCAGATGTTGGCCAGCTCAGTTTCAGCATTAGCGTCTTTGATGCATGTAAAGATGGGTATATGTGAGGAGTTTAGGTTGGGGGAAGGATGACAAATCTTGTTAAAGGGAGACGTGGGATGAAAAGAAGCTTTCAAATGTTTTCAGTAGCCTTTTTAGACTTCATCTTTGCAAAGGTAAAGCTAGTCCGGTGAACCGAATAGTACCACATTAAAATAGAAAATAAGCTGGAAACTGGAATCTCTTTCTCCTTCTCTCCCTCCCTTCTTAAAAAAAAAAAAAAAAAAGGTGCAAGTGAGTCTTGTGCACAGCATGTCATATTGCAGGTAAGAGGGCAGTCAGAAGGAAGGATATCAAAGATTTTAATCTCTCCAAGAAAAGGACCCTGTCTTTGCAAATTTAATGAATGGAATTTCTGAAAGGCTGGCTGACTTGATTTCAACTTTAAACATAAGTGGATATTGCATTCATATTTGTTCAGCAGCTCTAGCTTGGAAATGGGATTGACCAGGATAAAGTTATTTGCCAAAAACATTTAAAAAGCGCAGGCTACTTTTTATTTATGCAGCTGAAGAAAACAAAAGATGCCGTAGCAATCAGGCATGTCGTTGCCAATGACACTTGCGTACCCTTGCACAGTAAGAAATGCTTGTTGGAAAAGGAGCCCTTGATATACTTTCCAAGAATAGAGAAGAATGGAATTGGTTCTAGAATAGGACTAATTAGTTCTTAGAATAGAACTTACTTTATTGTCAAAGAACAGTGATATCAAAGAACACTTTTTTAATAGCAGAGGAGTAGGCATATGGAACAGCTTTTATCCCAGATTGCCTGTACTTCTCTAGAAAAACATTAGTCTGTCTATTGATGATGTGTGGGTATTACAGTGAATTTTATTGTTTCTATTTTTCTTTTCAGAAAAATAATATATACTACAGTGATAACTTACTAGTTTGTTTCTCCATCTCCGGAAACACTGCCCCAAACACAAGTATTTCTTTAATAAAATGATGTAAGATTATAATCACCATTGTTCTTTTGGCGGTTTTTTTTCACTATATAGGAGACCACCTTCTTTCAGCAGCAAAATGCAGAGAAACCCAGTAAAGGTAAGTGTGTTTGAAGTTTAAATTCAGACTTCTGTCATTCTGATATTGTTTGGCCTCAGTGTTAATCCTCATGTACAAATATCAACAGTGTTATTTTCGGGTGCTGGTTTTACAAGAAAAGATTTCGAAGCACTGGTAATAGCGTATATAATTGCATAGAGTAGAATCTTCAGATTGGTATTAAAAAATCACTAATTTACAAGAACATTTTGAAAAAAATAACACCTCATAAATTACTTTCCAGTAAAATATACTGGATTTTGTACACAGAGCTCTTTTCCTAATCACTGTGAATTATACTTTTTTTTCCCCCTGAAATAAAAGCAAGAAAAAAGGGCAACTTCCATTTTAATAAATGTTACTTCTTTAATGTTTGAGGTTAGTATTTGAAGAGTGTTCAAACTGAGACATTTTTTCAAAATGAGTATTTCTTTGTTTAAGCGAATGTTTTAAGGATTTGTTCAGGAGAAGTTACTAAGAACCTTCTTTTTAAAAAATATGACTAGATTTGCTTGATGCACAATGAAGCTCTTCAAAAACTGACTGCTAGAAGCACCTTTTCTTTTACCAGAGTTCTGAAAGTTAATCTTAGAGCAGAAGAACATGAGAAACGAGAATAGCATTCATGCTTTATTTATACCATGATTCATATGTGTGACACTCATCTTGGTTTTGGTTTTCAACTCTTCAGTCCATGTAGAAACCTGTGCAATGCTTTTTAAGCATTTCTGAAGATTGATTCTCATGGGGGGAAAAGCCATAGAATGACATTTTTTAAAACATTTTTTAATTTTTATTTTGTTCTCTGCAAAATGTCTATAATCCCCTCTTCCAGTAATTTAGAAATACAATAGATATCCTCTCACATTCCTATTGAGAACAGTGATATTTTACAAGTAAACTCACACATATAAGCAAATTCTTTCCTGGATGAATTACTACTTTTCAGTATTTCAACTTTTTGTTTTATGAATCTCTGTCCTTTTATGTTTGTTTAAAAAAAAAAAAAAAGGTAGCTTAAAATAGTCCATTGAAATGTTGTGCTGTTGTGGTTCACCAAATGCAATGGAGGTTTTTTTGTAAAAGGACAGTGCATCACTGTCTTTCTCTAGAATGTCCTCAGACTAGGAAAATATAGCTTTGCAAATCTACCAGAACAAAAATATTGTCCTAAAACATATAATTACGCTTAATTGTCCTTTGCTGTAAAATGAAAATTCATACATTTGCACTTATTCTGTGTTGTTTTGACAATACAGCAGTTATATTCTCTATAGGAGGTGCTTTTCTATGATTTCCAATTGCTTTTGGTGCAGATACTGGATCCGATGGAAGTTGTTTGTAGTATCACATTATTCCCATGATTATTCCTTATCTCACAGAAACCTTGCTGTTCCAGTATTTGTCCAGAGACACAATGAAACTAAAATACAAGCTGAAAATGACAAAAACAGAAGGTGAAATTTCAAATAAGCATGCTGGAATTAAGTATGACATTATTGTACAGTGTATACAGGATATATTGAAGGAATGCACAGTAATGTGGAAAATTTCTATGATCATGTGAACAATATTTCTATTTTCCATAAAAGTAGCTTAAATTTAACTTTCTGTTAAAGTGGACCTGAAGTGGATAGGTTGGTTGCCTTCAGCATTATGTAGCACTTTTTTCATAATGAAAATGAAATTTGGTTTAAGGCAGAGCATGTATGATACTTTTGTTTCTTTGATTGATTTTTTTCATCAAAAGATGCCCTCCTCCACCCCTCCCCCCCCCAAAAAAAAACCAAAACCCAACTGAAAACCAAACCCCCAAAATAGTCTGACATGTTCTACCTGAATAAAAGTTATTTTGCCTTTCAATTCATCTTATCCATTTGCCTGAATCTGAAATTTGGTTTATTGGCATTGGATTAGTCCAGTAATCTGTAGTTGCTTAGATCACTTTTCGTATTTTCTTTAAAATATTTGCTCATCTTCAAACTCATGGTAGAAAACGTATATTCAAAGATACCTTAAGTACCATTTTGTGGATTAGAGATTGCCTGTGCAATCTTTGTGGTTTGTTATGAAAATTAGACACAACCTTCATATTCAGTGTGTTAAGTTTTTGCAATTTCTGTTGTAAATAGGAAATTTCTGGTTTTTACCTTTATTCCAATACGCCATCTTGTCTATCCATTCTTACTGAAACCTGAGACGGGACACATTTCATTTTCGAACCATTTTGATCATTTTCTTTACAGGATAGTATTTTCTTGTGCTTTTTCATTTATTTGGCTAGCAAACATTTGAATTTGTTTATTACTGTGCTCTCTTAAAGGGCTAGCTCATGACTATAAAAAGGCAGATACAAAGAGTCTAGATACTGAATAAATGTTAACACCCAGAACAGTAGTCAGTTTGATGACAAGCTTGATTTCCATTTAAGCACCTCAGTAAAGAGCCAGTGCTTGAAAAACGGTGAACACCCACCAAAAGCAATGACAGTGTTTGATGCTAAACTGTCTTAAAATGTCCCTTATTACTTTAGGAATGTTGCTCTCTAATAATTCTGGAGGTTTCATGCAGTACAGTATCTTCCTACCATATAAATAGGGATTTTTGTGATAAACTCTGCTTGTCTGTGTTCATTTGCTACTCTTCCTTCTTTCCCTTTTTGGATTAATTATTCTAGTTTGTATGCTGCTGTGTGGTCAGTTATTGATCTTTTTTTATTAGTCTTCTATTTTTGTACAATGCATGGTTTTTTATTACTTCTGCACTTGAATGTTTTTCCTTATTCATCAAGTTACATTTTTCTCCTGTGCTTGATTGTAGCATTAATCTTTGTTGCTTGAGTTCTAAGTAGCATAAAATTCTTGAGTTCAAATATGCTGTTCCATTTTCTGAAGCTCTCTGCAGTGTTTAACTTTATAATAAGCTCATATTACATCCCTGTGTATTTGATTGGTATTTGCATTTGTTCAAGGAATTAATTATATGATAATTACGGACAATTATTTGCTGCAGTTATCTTCCATATGTCAGTTTCAAAATAGTATTTTATACTGAACATCTCTTAAGATTTGCTTCAAATATATTTATCGCTTTATTCCATCAATTATATCTTCATTATATCACCCCGTGTTTGCAGTTTCTCATAGCTGGAAATGGCACTTCTTGCGTACAAGGTAAATGATAGTTAGAAGTTTGATTTACTTTTTTCTTATAATTGTATCAGGAAGCTCTGAACAGCACTATCTTTGAACTGCATAGATCAGCGAGGATAATATATGTTTTTTGATTACATTCTCACAAAATTCTTGTTACTTCTTCAAAGAGAAGTGGGGATACCAACCACTTTCTTGACACCATTTTTGCTTTCCTTTAGCTGCACTGGAAGAGCTATCTTCCCTCTGACCCCAGTTTGCATATGTAACCAGCAGAAAGATTTGTGTATTGACTTTTAAATAGGGTGGAGCATATCTTCTATTTGAAGGCTGCAGAGATCTACAGACCCTATTGATCCTGCAGAAGGTCAATTGGTAGTACTCTAGTAGTCACGTTCAGAAGGAATAAAGAGGAGCAACACTGAGCCACAGGAAGATGAGACTGGGCATAGTTCTGCTCTGGTGACCACTTCATCGTGCTTTCTGTGATATTTGCATTTGTAAGCTGAGCACTGTGGTTATTTCACTAGAGGCCTAAAAAACACATTAACTTAAATCTGAGAAAAAGCCTAGATTTGATAGGTTTCAGGTAGTTTTTCCATTGTGTAATGAAGAGAAAAAGATTTTTGGTGCATTTCCCTACATTACATTCTGATCAGTTCTTGAAAAGTAGTTGCATCTTATAAACTCATTAGTTATCCAGCACATCACTATGTGTCTTGCTGATCATGAAGTATTAAAAAACACATTTAAATATAAATTATGTATTTTTCTAATTAGCTTTCTCATTTGTTATATCTTACCTATTTGCATATTACCTCATCTTTTTCCTCAGCAAACATTCTGCATTAATAGCTGTTCATGTTTGATCTATTCTACTATTCTAAGCTGTTCCAAGATATTCTCAGAACTCTTTTTTGGGTCAGGTTAGACATCTTCAATAACTATTCATGTGAATCTCACAGAGTAAAAGCAGAGAAAGTAACATTACAAGACAACTTAAAAAGTTATTAAATGATTGCAAAAGCTATCTACATGACATTTCTGTGCTTATATTTTGGTATGAATCTAACAGTAGTTCTGATTTTCCTACAAGAATATTCATCTAATGTAGTTCAAATCTACTTCTGTTTACAAGCAGTTAGATTGATTTGTATGAGTGGCATCACAGGGGGTACTATCTAAGTACCAGAAGCAAAGACACGTCTTTGTGTCCTCCACAAATCTGTCTATTTTTTATTTTCTGTAGTTTGTAAAAAATTTTATGATACTGCCCCATCAGCTTTTCACTGAATAGGAGCTTTTTGGGCATGGGGTTATGTTTTTCTTTATATAGATGACTTTAGGTTTGTAAAATTCATATGTATGTTCACCTAACGTGCTCATATTAAAAGTTCTAGTGCACAGTTCAATAGTATATCGAATAGTATATTGAGGCAGAATACTGAAGCGGTTGCAGATGTAAACAACAAATATCTATACAGAGTTGTTTCAGTCACCTCTTAAGCTTTTTAGGTTAGTGGGTTAGTTGTTATTTTTAAACTCTGAGTTGTATAGAAAATATCCTGGTAATTTTAGGATAATTTTTCAATATAACAATGATACTCCTTTAATGTGCATATTGTCACTGTATTGACTCTGTGTGTTGTCTTATCTCTGCAGAAGAATTACATGAGAATATCAGTTTTGATGCAAAACGAATGTCAGAAACAGCTGATACTGGTATGAACAGCCAGAGAGGGGATAAATCGAAGGAAGAAAGCAAGTCAGGAAGGACTTCTGTTTCCAGGGAAACCTGGATTAGCTTCGAAGACTTCTGTGTCTGTTTCCAGTAAGGAATAGAGGCTTTGGGGTTCATTTCGTAAAATATACAGTATAAAAATGGTAAAATGCAAAACGTGACTATATAACAACTGTATCCTCTCAACAGATGCTGCCCTTCAGGGTAGTCCTGAGGCTACTCTTCAGGGCAGCCTTACTGTCCCTGCTGGCAGCGAGTCTGTAGGTGCAGCCCCACGCTGTGTCCTGGGCACATCCTCCAGTGTACAGCAGAGGACACAACCACCAGCTTCATAAAGCCTATGTCAGACTAAAACGTGGGTGGAAGATGGTAGGTCATGGAGCGTGCAGCCATTAGGGTGCTCACGTACCTGACCCATAAGCCACTGAGCAGACACAGTCGGCATCTGAACAACATAATTCCGAGGAAAAAAGTTGTTGAAATCTTCTGTTGCCATCAGCATAGCTCAGTTTGGTCAACTGGGGATTTATTTCCGCTCCCTGTTCAATATAATGCCAAAGCATTTATACTTCTGCAAACATAAAAAAGCTAGTGTAATTGTAGCGTAATATCTTTAGCTTCTGTCTTTCAGATTTAAGAAGCCTGGTACAATATAGACGCTTTAGAGAATCTGAATTGCTGAGGGGAGTAATTTTATCAGAGAAAATTCACTCACCTTTTTTTTTGTTTGTTTGAATTTGTAACTTAAGATTTATTAGTGAAGCTTTTATTTTCAAAAATGAGTGTTTTCTTGAGCAGATATTAAACTCGGCTTCCTCTCTAAGGGAGAATGTATAACTTCTGTACCAGCAGCACTAAAGGAGCTTTAGGAATAAAAGGTCATAGATCACTTTAGACCTTGTTCACGTTTGCCTGACTAATTTTAGGGAGCCCCACGTTCAGGAATATAGGGTGCTCAGAAAAAAGCAACACAAAGTAATTTCCTTTCCTTTCAAAGTCTTGCTCACAGTGTCATACAGAGAGAATGTAAAATATGAACTTTTAAACTTGTTAACCAAACATTAAAGTACTGTTGACCTTTTGTGGACCACTGTAATATTAATTAATGTATAGAGCATTTGTAATTTTCTTATTCCTGTTCCTGAACAGGTGAGAGTTTACTTATTCTCACAGTGAACTGATAAAGTAGTTGTTAACAAAGCGTTATGATTGACCTTTGAAGAATTTATCACTCAGAAGAAATTAGGCACCTGAGATTTTCATTTTGTCAGTCTGTTCTGTTGAAAGCATTTCCTTGTCTGCCATGCCTATAACCCAGATACAGTGTAAAAAAGATGAATGTTCAGAGTTCATATCAACTTTGAGAAATGAGGAAAAATTTACTCATTATAGGAACTGATATCTCAGCAATGGATCAGGAACCCTGTGAAGTTTCTGAGTAATCAAAACATTTATTTTACATAAAACATTGGACTTCAGAAATCAGTTTCCATCCTCAATTAAAGCTGGAGTAATTTATGTTGCCCTTGGTTAAATCAAGGTCAGAAAAAATTGTTATTGGGAATTAAGTAGCTTTCTGAAGGTGTGCAAACACCACAGAACTGAAAAAGCACATTAATAAACTGTACAAAATAGTTCTTCCTTACAGTGATACTTTATAGATAACTTTATTACAATGATTTTCAGGTAGGCATGGAAGTTTTAGAGTAACATTAGCTTATTAGCATTTGTAGATTCAAACTGGACAAATTAGTGGACTGATCTCCAATGGAAAACTGTAGAAGTGCAGGAAAGATAGAAATTAATGTCAGCTGCTTTCTCTGGTGGTGGATTGTATTCACCTTTTATGAAACTAAAAATGTTGAACCACTTTTTGAGAAATAGCCGTGCGTCTGATTTATGAAAGTAAAATTAGTATGTTATGCTATGAAATAGACATTTACCTGAAATATATCATTTATACTAAGATAATTTTCCTACGTGGCTTTTTATTTTATTTTCTTTCTAGGAACCTGTATGTTTTCCACAAGCCACATACATATGCCTATAACTATCAGAAGACAGATTTTAAGGTATAAAACTGTATTGAGTTTTATGTGCTTTTTTTAATCTTTGTCAAAGTCTTATATAACTAGATGATACATATATCCGAAATTATCTTGGTAGATCACATAGAACTGCTGTTACTGAAAAAATAACAATTCATTAAGATTACTATAGTCAATACAAATGTAATGTTTGCTAGGAAATATCCAGAATTATTTCACTGTGTTGAAGACAAGAAAAAAATATTATGGAATGCTATTGCAAAAAAATAAAAAATTGAGTAAGTAAATCATGAAAGTTGGTAGTGAGAGTATATATTTCTGTGAATCAAATCTACATCCTCTCTTTATATTGATTTAAGTCTTATAACAATTTAGAGACTAAATTAAATTTAATGATGATTCAGCTGCAGAATCTGCCCTTCAATTCTCCTTCATCTTCACCTGACCCCTAAAACCCAAGTCAGGGGTCTGTATAGCATAGCCCCTTATTTTCTCTTTATGGGCTGTCTTTTTGCAACTTGCAAGATACTGTTGCAGGGATTAGAAATGTCCCTTAGTTACACTGAAAATACAGTGTTTCTTTAAACCTGCCATTAGTTCATATTATCAGAAGATTATTCAACATTCTTGTGAATATCCTGTACCAGCTCTAGTCTGATACTGTAACTGAAATGTAATTGTAGAGTACTGAGATGTAAACTCCAGGCTTGAACTTTATGTAAAATCCTGTATTGAGAAGGTTAACTACATGGGTTATGCTTCATAATTATAGTATGCTTGCAATTTCACACCTCTCTGTATTTGTAATCACATCACAAGAAGTTTTCCCAATCATGGCACAATATAGTTTCACAAGCCATAATCAGCATCAAGACTGCATCAGCCTGTATGCTATTGTGCCAAACCCCTAACCCTTTGCTGTAAAACCATTCTATTTTTTTACATTGATATGAGGTGTTTACACCATTATGTAAATTCTGTATCAGGCTTATAAAAGAACACTTTTATATTATACTATGACAATAACAGTAGTGGTATTCCAGGATCAAATACAAAAAAATGTATTGATATGACTCTGGAGAATATAGGAAGGCATATACTAAAATAGCTCTGAAGCAAAGAAGCTCATTCACCTTCAGATTTTGAAGAATTTCTAGGAATAGTTGAATCATTGTAGGCCACACCTGGTATAGCATGTTCAGTTTTGGTCCCTGCTGTACAAAAAAGATGTTGACAGGCTGGAGAAGGTCCAGAGAAGTGCCACCAAGATGATCAAAGGACTGGGAAGCCTGCCACGTGAGGAAAGGCTGAGGGAATTGGGTTTGTTCAGCCTTGAGAAAAGAAGGCTTAGGGGAGACCTTATCACTATGCTCCAGTACTGAAAGGGTGGCTGCAAAGAAGATGGAGACTCCCTTTTTGCAAGGAGTCATGTAGAAAAGATGAGAGGTAGTGGGTACAAGTTACTCCAGGGGAGATTTGAACTGGACACAAGAGGAAAAATTTTCACAATGAGAACAATCAGCCACTGGAATAATCTCCCCAGGGAAGAGGTGGATTCCCCAACGCTGGACACTTAAGCAGGACAGAGTGCTGGGCCATGTTGTCTAGACCATGCTTTTGCTAAGAAAGGTTGGACCAGATGATCCTTGAGGTCACTTCCAACTGGGTATTCTATGATTCTGATATTTCTAATATTAGCATAGGAGTTGTGTATTAAAGTTGAGAGTGAAAAATGCTGCCTCTATATATTTTTGGAGGAAAAAAACATAATGAGGCAGAATCAGTCATGTGTTACAAATTAAGAGAGTGCTTATTTCTTTCAAGCTTACTGTAATTGATTAGAATCAGAACATTGCAGCACAAAATAAAACTTTTTGTCTTCCATTGAATGTTGTTTTGCAAGTAGAACTACTAAATTGAGGTACTTACGAAGAATATCATATAAATGTAGATATATTCTCATTCAAGAAACTTTTGTTTCCTTTTATCTCTTAACTGAATGTTAATGTTAATGTTTACACGTGCAGCATGAGGCTCTGGGCTTAAATAACATGTCTGAAATTTGGAAGAAGTAGTTACAGTTAATTAATTATTTCCCATACCATATCTGGTATGGTCACAGTATCTGAAATCTTAGTCATACTATGTATAAGCCCAGTCAGACAGCATTCAATGAAAATGAAAGATGAACAAATGTCCTTTCTCCTATACAGTCTACTGATGACCGAGTCTTCTATTACTTACTTGTGGACAGTCTGATGCCCATTGAAATCGTGGTTGGTTTTTCTGCATTAGTACGCTGGGATGATACTGGAGGTAAGGCCAACATAGAAAAGTGCCTGTTAACGTTGTGTTTTCCCATTCTTGAATATGTCTGTGCTGTTGTATTGTCTGTGGTGTATTTTGACGCAGTTTGAGAGTTTAGCGTGAACTAGTCAAATTGATTCTAGGAAATACACTAATATTCAAGCAATACTTTCTTGGTATTTCATATTGACGATATATATTTTCGTGGAAGGATCCCTCCCTTTACAGTTTATTATGATTTGATGCAAGCTTTTCATCAGTATATTTTTGGTATGGGTTTCCTTGCATTTTTTAGGGTTTCTTTTCCTACAAATTCCACTCATGCAGGCTATTTTATACCTTAGTTGATCAATGCAGTAAAATCAGCAATGTGACAAAAATTTACTTTTGAAGTGATTTTTAAACTGGTGTGCAGTCAGCTCTTAATTATATTTACAGCTGGCTTATTTCAAGATGCAACAGCTTGGGTGATTTAAATGAAAAACACTTGCATTTTATGAAAATCATAGAATGGCATTCAGAAAAGCTAATGCATGTTATTACAGTTGTCTTAAATTAATTAGACGTTTAAATATTGGGTATGGAGATGATTTTGGTGTATCTAGAGTGGATAGAAGCAAAAGAAAGCTTGAAAAATACAAACTGACCATACCATTAAAATAAACTGTAAGAGAAATATAAGCTTTGTATGGCTATTTGCTTCCTTTGCTTGTGCATAAAATGGATTTTTATGGAGTTTTAGAGCAGCCTTAAGTAACTTGTCTGATTTACACATCCTCCTAACACATTCTTTTAACCATTATTTTCTAGTAAATAGTACAAATAAGGCATATTCTGTACCACTTATGCATTTTAAATAGCTGGCTCTTTTCTTTCAGTTATCAAAGCCTAAATTAAGACTTCAATGACTGTGAAGTAGCTACGGATTCTGTATTTGTCTTAATTTTACTATATTCATCCCCACAATTGTGTGGGGTTTTGTTTGTTTGTGTGTTTTTGTTAATCTAGGTACTAAACGAGAATGTTCTAGTATTTCAAAGGGTGTGCTGATGGTTGAACATTTCTCTTGGAAATGTGTGACTCCTGGAGAACTTGTGTTAAAGATGCATACATCCGCAACCAAAGCTACTCTGTTAAATCTTCCTGTTGGGTATGTGTGGGGCTTCATTTCTGTCCTAGCACTTTGGGTTTAAGGCTTGAGATGATCTTTCACTTTACAAAATAGCTAAGAGTTTATTTCCTGATTTTTCGAATTTTAAACTGGTTTATAGCTAGGATTTGATAAGACTGCAATATTGCTATGAATTTAAAATAATGATCAAAACCTTTATAATTTTATAATACATATTTTGAATTCTTTTATTTAAGAGCATTTAGCAGGAACAATCATGCCGACTTGCTAAAAAATAAACTAGAATACAAATTCCTACTTAAAAGTGTTTCTAACTAGAATGATTTTGAGATGTCCCCTGGAGTACTGACAAAAATTAAAGAATTAGGATTTTTATTGGGACTGTAAAAGCATGATGATACCATAGGTGGTTTCATGGCTTTTCTTGAAACAGATATAAAACGTGATAGGAGAAATTCTGAGGTTTCCATGAAGCCTTGCATATCTTACTTCACATTCACAGTGCTTAATATGATTTATTTCTCTTTGCATGCAACTCTAGATATGCAGTGTAGAGCATTGACTGATTGTTTAAATAAAGAAATAGATAAAAGGGAAGAGCCTTTGATATTTGTTAGTTTCTGAAAATGCTTCCAGTGACACAAGGAAGATGACATCTTCATATCTTGCCATAAGCATAAAGTTGCTGACTAATTCGTTGAGGCCTCCTACTTTTCCACAAATAGAGAATCCCCAGTTTAACCTCAAAGAGATGAGACAAAATGTATTTTTAAAAAATCAAGTAAGGTTTCAAATAAATAGGCATAGAAAGAAAAAACCACAATACTGGCACATTGATATTAAATCAAAGATCTTTAATAGCGCTCTACATTTGTTTTGATTCAGACTAAAAATGGAAAAGCTATTATTGTGTTTATAGGTTAGTTCTGCCACCACACGTATTTTCTTGGTCTAGTTCCCAAAAGTTGCATATCTCTGTCCTGCAGGGAAGCCAAAAATGTGTATCTTTTTGCAGCTGCAAATTTCAAAGCTACCAGAGATACAGGCAGCTCAAATTCATAAGCTTCTCACCTTTGATTCTCTCTACTCCAGGCAGTGCCAGCAGGCTTTCAGGAAGATTTAATTTATAGCAGGTGTGGGAGACAAATGGGCTTATTGACCTTCTTCCCCATTTCATTCCAAATGAGAAATGACTTGCTAAGCCAGGAAAGCACTTTCTTCCCTCTGTCTGTTGGTGGCCAGGGGGCATTTCAAATTTCACTCCCAAGAACGTGCAGTTAAAAAAGTGTGAGTGTGTGTGGGTGCAGCTCTCCTTTCTTCCTCTTACTGCTGGAACTCTGGTTAACACTTTGAAGCTGTGCTCTGGGTGAACTCTTCCAGCTAAATGCCATTCTGATAATGACATAAGAACATGAAGCTTCACCATTTGGTATCAGCAAGCTCCTCAAGTACTTCGATGGGACTGCAGGACATTGTTAACTGGAGAGAAGAGCATAAATTGTATTGTGTTGTATAATTAGAGTTAGGAATGGGTTTTTTATCATTCCGATATAGAATACGATCAGGCAAACAAGACTGAGTTGAGTGCATCCCAGTAAGACATACTGAATTTCTATTGTTTGCCGCTTTAGGAGGTTGCGGTTGAGTGATCTGGCCTACAGATAACATAAAATGGTTGCTCTGTAGTGATTATGCATTAAATTTTCCTCATTGTGTCAATGTAAACATGAAAACCAGGATCTAAAACATGCATAACCAGAACATTCGCCTACTTCTCTAAGCTTTCTAGAGCAAATATGTTTTCAAGTGTAGCTAACTATAGTCCTGACTAAAAAACTTTGGTGTTGTATCCATCTGAAATAGTGAAACTACCTATTTTGCTAAAGTAAATAATACCTAAGCAAATAAAATAAAACCAAAATAATAGTGACTTCTCTGATTTCACCTACTGCCTACGTATGGAAGTTCTTGAGAAGCAAGGAGTTAGAAATGCAGGGTTTGAAGAGTGAAGACATCTAGGGAAGGATTTCATTTTTACCAAACATATGAAAGGAAAAGCTTAAGAATTGTGTGATTTAATCCAAAACCCACCTTTTTTAAAAGTTGTTTTGTTTTTTTTTTTCTTGACTGTAGGCGACACATATTGCTGTTCACAGTAAGTTCTCCCATAGGGCACCATATTCATCTGTGTAGCATGGTGCCATGTGTCTTTGGAGAAGAGGATACTGTGATGCCAAGTCTTGAAAAGGTATGCATAACCAGAACTAGTCAAGCATTGTGGTAACATGTTTCTGACTATTATTTGCTTTTAAAGTGAAGTACTGTTGGATCTTCATTTAAAGCTATTATATTTAATGGTATAATATTAATTTCAGTATGAAATAGATGAGTGCATAAATGTGTTTTACAGCACAGCAGGCACTGAGATAGTTATTGCAACAATAGTCTTATAAAAATATGTAAGTTAGCATTGGGTAGTATTGTGGTTTACATAGAACAGCAGCATAAAATGGAATGTTAAAAATACTCTTGTTGAAATACATATGTCGGAGGTAGTGTATAAGCTCTCTTTTTGAGGCATGTGATAAAAGCGATAAAATACATGTACAGATATTAGTACTCAAAAATACCCACCTAGTAAAATAAAATGTCACATCAGTAAAGTTTGTTTTGTCCCGTGAGATCACATATTACTCACTGGGTCCCAGAACAACTTTTATATCTAAAATGAACAATTGATTCAAACAGCTTTTCATAGCTGAGATAACAGGCCCGGGGGAGTAATTGCTACAGCTCTTGCTCTTTGTTGCCTACATTCCAGACAGATATCACTGTCATTCTTATTTTCAATATTTCTTTGGCAAGCAGTAGGCCTAAATATTTGTCATGGGCACTGAGGGGAGGGACTACAACTTCTAGAGCATAGTTGTGCAAAAATATTTTGAAAGGTTAGTGTAACAGCAAATTTTTATAGCAGTGTAGATTCAGGGTCCTAATAATAAGACATTAAAGCAGCTTGTGCAAATTTATTACGTTTATTTAGCAAAAAAGTTTAAATATAAGGTTGGACTATTACAAATGTCTTGTGGCTATACTATACCCTTGTCTTCAGGTTGTGGATGAAAAGCTGTTCTTTATCAAGAAAATAAAGCATAATTATATCCTGGGATCTTCTTTGCACTTCTTTTTGAAGATAGCAATTTCTCTGCAGAGTATCATTTGCAGGAAAGTGTCCACATTCTTGCACAGGAATCCTAATGAAGATTAATGATGCTTCAGGCATCATATATATTTGGATGTTGTTTTCAGCAGGATACAAATACTCATCTGTCCTTTTATAATAGAAGAGATGTTGAGCATTTCAGCTAACGAGTCTTTTTATCACTTCAGTAGAAAGTCTCTATAGGCATCTTATTTTTGACTAAATTTCCTAGGACTAATGACACAGGAAAAATAAAATCTTTAACAGGTATATCTTATGGTGCCTGTTACAGTGTTGCAACATTTTTATTTCAATAGCTAAAATCAGTGAAAATTTTCTATGCCTTTGAATACCAGAGACATAATTGATTTTACAGTTTATAAAATTAATAATAGTCGCTTGACTTCAGTAGAGTTTTGTATTTCATCACAGAAAAAATGCTTGTATGCTGTCACAGCCTAGAAAGAAAACAAAAGAAAATCTTACAACAATCTTTCTGTCAATGGTTTCTTTTATTCTCTCTCTCCAGGAGAGCTACCGGTTTATAGAACAGGCTACAGCTATCCTGAAAGCTGTTGGAAATGTGATAAATAATTTCAGCACTAAGCCTGAACTTTCTAAAGCCTTGAAGGACTTGGAATTAACTCACTGTCCTCCTGGCCTCCACAGTACTGAAATGGCCGAAGAACACTTCAAGGTGAAAAAACAATTCTAATAAACATGTATCTAAAAGCTACAGAAGCCGGATAACAGCTTATAATTGTAATTATCCTCTTCACACCAATGGCTATGCTTTTAAAAGAGACATCTTGAGTGCTCCAAATGTTGCATTCGTTATTTAAGTGTAAGCCTAAATGATATGTTGCAACTGTGTACACTAATTATCTTCTGTTAATATGAAAAAAATTAATATGTGGAGAGTAGCACATTCTAAATTTGAGTATCTAGTTTTGTCAGTTTAGTTTAGCATACTTTGAGGCAGAAAGCATCAGCATTTTTTATTTTATTACTTCGTGTTGGATTCAAAAGACACTACCTGAAATGCAGAGAAGACAGAATGGTTCCTTTCTGTGCCTAATGTTGATAGCACTGGAAAACATTATTACAGCTAATATTACTGTAGACGGTAATGAGATTTTTTTTCACTCACAATATTTCTGAGTAATTTTTCTTTTTTTTTTTTGAAACTGCAACATTCTTATTCAACTTTTCTGCTTTGTCTGTGTGATAAATTAAAGGGTCTTTAGATACACAATGAAAACATTACACTTTTCTGTAGATCTCTATACAGTAGTTTTTCAATATTATAAAAAGATTGCAAAAAGTTACATTAAAATATGCAATTTTTTGTGTATATGTTGGTATTAATGGTATAACTAGATTTTTCTGCAGTCAGTACTCATGTATTCCAGATTCACTTACTTTCATAAAAATACTAGAAAGATCATGCAGCTTACACTGTGTATTTTAGAAGACTGAGTAGAATAATAGTTTAGTATTTTTATAATCAATGATATTAAAAAACAGAGCACCTAAGGCGGTGCTTTTTTACACGGGCTTGACACCAAGCTCAAATTCAGCAAAACAACAGAATTAAGAAAGAATGCTTCCAGGTGCACCACTCGTGAAAGAGGTAATTTTCATGCCAAGTCCAAAAGAAAAAATAAGCTTGACCTCTCAGGAATAGAAAATACACATTTTAAATCTATATGTTCATATGAAATACGTGTAAAACTTAGTGACATTAGGAAAGACTCAGTAGGCATGAGCATACATATGTCTTCCATTCTGAGCAGACCAACGTATAGTTGTAAAGAAATAAAACAATAGAAATAAGATAAATGAGAGGCGCCTAGCTGACAGTGATTCAAGAATGAAAATATGGAAATTATCTATGTTTAATACAGTGAGAAATTATTCTAAACATAAGAATGTAGTATTCTTCACCAGTCTTAAATATTTCAAAATAAAGGAAGAGTTTATTAATATAAAAATACATAATTTAGGATAAAATGGTTCTATAAAGTAGAAAAATCTGAAAATAAGGACAATGAAAGAGAAAAAATGTCTTTTCCAATAAGTTATTAGTATATTCTTCAATTCAAATTATGAAACAAGCTGAAAAACACTCTAAAATTTCCATCTGTTGAAAGAAAGAAAGAGAGACTGGATTTCTACTCTTGAAAGAGCATCAATATGTCAAGAATAAAAATAGAGCCATCAGTTTAGTCATGGAAGTAGGACAGCAAATTTTCCCTCTTGCCTATCAGTATATCCCTACTTTTCTTTGTTGTGCCACCTCCTAGTTCAGTAAGCATGCCCATTCAGTTGTTGGTGTCTGAAACCTCTAATTAGAATGGCAGTTGTCATGATGGCGATTATAATGTATCCTCTGCTATGAGACCATCAACTCACTTCACACAAACTATTAAGATATTTTTAGGTGATAAACCCTTATGCTGTGGAATCAGACCTATGTTTAATAAGTCGGGCATGAAATAGGTTTTCTCTTGACTGTTGGCTTGAAGCACTGTAGTCCTATAGTTGGGACTAATTGCCAGATGCTATATTTGTTACAGGAAGTTAAAGACTTTTTTTACATGAAAAAAGAGCTAAACAGTTTTTGAAACAATAATGAGAAGCAATATAAATCAACTTTTAAAAATTAATCACTCTTTGAATTCTTTTCCTTTTTCTGATTTTAGGTTTTCAATAGTGCGTTTTGGTATTTGATCAAATATGTATTAGGCAAGAAAGCCCCCTTCAGCTGTAAATTTGCCTTCAGGTCCTTCACTTTGGATTTTAGAGACGCTGAGGTTTCTGAGGATGACACTGTGTCTTCAGGTACTGTATCGGTATTGCCAATTACTTCAAATATATCTGCCCATTCTTATTTTCAAGGAAGCCAGCTCTTCACTAATCTTGTGTTTTCTTCCCAAAGTAAGCATGGTTTATTTCTTATGAGATGCCTAAGCCTTCTACTGTTGACAGCATGTCTGAGACGCAGCTCAGAATAGAAACGATCCTTTTCTTTGTTCCAGAAAGTCTGTTCATGTTCTGTTAATTTATAAAATCACCTTTTGTCTTCCTTGACTTGCATTTGTCAGTATTACAGACAAGCATTAACAAGCATCTGTAGATGCTTTTTTTACCTGAGGTACTGCAAATCATGGCCGTTGTTCAAATTATTAGCTGAAAAGACATTAAATGCATAAATGCGTATTGTTCATGAAATGAGAGTGAAGGAAAACTCAAGTTAGTACTTTCATGGAAAGTTCAACTGTTGCTTGGTGATGGTTTAAGGGGGGGGTGGGCGGGTTGGTTGGTTGGTGGGGGGGGGGAAGTATTTTGGGGTTTGTTTGTTTGCATGCTTGCTTGTTTTTCAAGAGTATTATTTGGCAAATTGTTGTGTTAGCTGGCTAGTTAGCTGGCTAGTCACACATGTATGAGGAACTAGCTACAGGACCATCCACCTCTTCTCCAGCCTGTGATTAGGGTATGCTGTATACCCAAAAGTACTGTGGGAGGAGCCATTGGAAGGCAAATGGAATATTACAAGGAGGGATAATTCTCTTCCTGCAGGTTCTTTGCCTCATTTTGCATGCAGGCTGGAGGCATAAGCAGTTAGAATGGCCTGGCAACCAAACATATGCCTCTCTTCCATTTTAAGACACTTATTTTGGAGTTTGTGTAACTTTTCAATCCATTAATATTTAATTAATTAAAAGAACCTTTATGTATATGGTTTCATATTATGACAGAAAAAGAATTTATCTGAAAAATTGGCAGGAAGATACACTATCACCATTTGAAGGCCATTCAGGATGACTTAGCTTTTCCTTCTGCTATTATGTACTTACAGTATAAAGTAATTCTTGTGGTCAACAAAATTATATTAACTTCCTTTCATTAGTTTATTTTGGAAACTCCATATTAAAAAAACTTCATTAAAATTCACACTAATATCTTTACAAACAAAATGATGTCATACTCTTTTTCATTAAGAAAGCACATATACTTGTCTCTCACTCTTTAATGGGGACTTTCCTCCAAATCTCCTCTCTTCTGAAGAGCTAGGCTCGGCTGCAATTGCTGACCACAGCTATAAATACTTACTGTCCCTCCCAAGTGAAGCTGAAGCCGAGGTTCCACAGCAACTTAAACCAGTGCAACTGCAGGCTGCTGCAGTCCTATCTCCACACGTTTCTGCAGTGAGCAAAGCTTGTGCTGGACTGATTTAGCCTGCTAAGTTGGCAAACATAACTCAGTAATAAAAAAAAAAAAAAAGAACTATGATATCTGAGTCAATTTTAATCACTTCTGGAGCCTGCTTATAGGCAATTCACTGTTCTCTGGATATTATGAATGTTGTTGCTGGTAATATAAATACTGAAACACAATATAAGCCATTTATTAAATGCAGATCATGTTCTGATCTTTTTAGACCTTAAACGCTACTACTAAAGTCCTGTGCTTCCCCCTTTCCCATCCCAGAACATGTACTCCCTCCATAAGCAGTTGCACAGGTGCTGGGAAATCAGATCAGCTTGCTGATTTCACAGGAAGCTAAGTCAGGGGAAAATTAAAATATAAAAATTGTTCATTTGGCAAGCTAATCTGACTCACCAAGCCACTATGTAGTCTCTTTATACAGTATTAATTTTTCTGCACCTATGATGAGGTTCTCATGTGACTTCAGAGGAGAGCCTATTGGCAGTGACGTACAACCTGACACTACTAAACTTCTTGCTTACCTGTCTGAAACCAAGGTAAACAGGTGGCACCCTCTAGCACCAGTTGGGCACTTTCTTGGGGAAGTTGTCCATTACTTGATTATTGGTTAAGAAGCAACAAGAACAAGAGATGCTTAGATGAGCCAGGACTAACATCAGATGTAGTCACACTTCTATGTATTATTAATTCAGGTTCACTGTTAGAGTCTCCTTGCTTGTTAGGTCAGTCTATGTAACTGTGTTCATATAAAAAGTATACAACTTTTTCTTACTTTATAATACATTATTTTGCCTTCTATGGGGAGTGTAGGCTCTGCAGCAGAGGCCGTTATTCTGAGCTAAAACACCTGCTAAAAATAGAACTCTATTTCCTTTACTTGAAAACAATAATTAGTGGGGTCAAAAGGCTTTTTGCCACTGAATTATTTAATTATAAAATAGATAAGCTTCTAGATGGGACAAATTCATTTTGAAATATGGGTTACTTTGATGAATAAATGAGAGAAAATAAGAGTCAGACCCTTCTCAGAGATGCATAGTGACAGGACATGTCTTAGAACATGTTAAATTCCAGTTGGATATTAGGAAAACATTTTTCACCATGGGACTAGTCAAAAATTGGAAGAGATTCCCTAGTGAGGTTGTGGAGTCTCCAGCCCTGGAGATACAAAAAAATGGACTGGGCATTTGCTCAAGACCATGAGCAAATGAGTTGATCCTGGTTTGGATGTGGGATAGGACCAGATGACCTTCAGTGGTCCCCTCCAGTCTATGTTATTCTGTGATTATATGCTTCTGTTTTATAAAAATGGTTGTGCCATTCATACTGTTGAGTTCTAATCTGGTGTCTGTTGAAATAGGCTTGTGTAACCTTTCAGAGTCACTAAGTATTAAAGAGGCTTTCTGGGATTTGAAAATGAGGCAATAATAAGGAATGATGGTTGGGAACACAGCCATATTTAACAATGTACAGTAAAAGAGATTAGACTGAAACGTATGATCTCCTGGCTGATGCAGCAGTAGCTTTTCTTAAGCTAGTTTGTTTGTCTGCAATTTTGTCTGCATTTTTCAAGCAGATTTATCTCTTTTCTCCTTTTTATTTGTTGGTACTTCCTTCTGGAGCACTGTTTCCATCCTCTCACGCTGTCTTACTGCCCTGGTTCTTTATCTGTGCAGTTCCAAACTGACCCCCTGGTACTGCCTCCTTGTAGTGCAGCTCCCCACACCCTCCCCCTAAACCCCGGTGCTGATGGCTCCCAGGATTCTAATTCTTGGCAGGGATATCTTCAAAGAGCTCACTACTAACCTGTCTAACTAACAACCTGCTAATTTCTGTTCCACACCAAAACTCCTTTGTAACAGAAAGTCACAGTCAGATATATGAACTCTCGCTTTATCATAGAACTTATCCTTATTCCATGTCACCTTAGCAAAGGTTGAATACAATGTTTTGAACAACATTGGTGTTTAAAGTATTAGTTAATAAAATGGTTAGATTGAGAGACAGAAGCAGTTAAAATCTTGTGAAGCTCTTCTAAGCTGTATTCAGAGTCAGGCTTTAATGTGTCAAATCCTGTTCATTCATGTTTGGAAGGATAGTTTGAAATTACGCTGGGAGGCAATTTTAAAAAAATGCACTGCAATAGTTGTCCATAAAGACAGGTAATAATTCAATGATTTGGTATTTGGAATTAGCATAGTAGTTGCATTCTGACTTTGTGTAATTACACTGTGTATTTTGTCTAATTTTATTAGAGTAAGAGAAAAACTTTGAGTGATATTTTTGTTGTAAGTGGAAGTTTTATGCAGAAACCACTCTGTTTCTGGAATATAGCTTTCATAATTTTGTTTTGTTTTGTAACTTCATTGCAAGCAGCTACAGAACTTTCACCTTAATTGATGTTGCTCATTCTCCTCTCCTTCTTTCAGAGAGTTGTGAGAAGAATTCCCTTAGTAGCTGGCAGAACCGTACTCCCACTTCTGAAGAAGAAGCAGCAGCCCTTAAACTTCAAGCCATCTGGAGAGGGACCTATGTTAGGAAAGTACTGAACAGCAGAAAACCAGGTGTGTCCTTTAAAAATCCCTTTTAAACAATGATTTATACTTCACCTTATTCAAATATTTACTGTAAAGATTTTGTTACTAATTAATATCTAATTAAAATGAACTGAAATGCAATAGAATGTTATAGTTGAACCTCCAAGAACAGTGCTCAACCTAACAATTCAATTAGCACATATGGTACTAAAAAGGAGAGGAAAGACACCCTGGCCCTAGATTTTCAGAGATATTAAACCAAAATTTACATTAATGTGTATTTAGCTCAGAGTTGGGCTAAATGTCTTGGGTGTTGTTTTTTCTGGAAGGGTACGGGAAGTCCATACAAGAACCTAAGTATTACAATGGATAATCAGCAGAACACTGATCAGAGACTGATACTGTGTTGATATTATCCCTCGTTCTTATGTATATAAATAGAGGAATTTTACGTAGCAGTTGAAGACTTGTGTTACATTTCTTATTCAGCAATTCCATTATCTCAGCTTGAATATTGTGTCCAAGCGCAGTGTTCACAGTCCAAGAAGAAAGATAGGTAACTGAGAAATTCTAGGTAGATTTGTAAAGATAAGGATTGAAGAAGGGCCTTTTACTTGCAGGCTGTTAGGCTGTAATTTAAGAAAGGGAAGATTAAGAATTAGTTCACTAAGATCTGTAAGTACCCATATGAGAAAAGGAAATTCATAGCAACAGGGTCTTTACTCTGAGATCCAAATGGTTAACAAGAAGGTCTTTAGTCTGACATTCAAAGATTATGAGTTGAATCCAGACACATTAAAACTAGAAAAAGTGGTATTTATTTCTAAAAGGATAAGATATTTATTGGAATAAACCAAGAATTGTGTTATAGTACTGAAAACTTCAAAATCAAAGAGATACTAACCAAATTCAAAAAGGATTAGTAGTCATTTATATGTGATGAAATAGCAATTAATATGTTAACAGGACTGTTACACAGAAAGTTAGACCACAATGATTCCTTCTAGCCTCATAGTTTGTGAATGCCTGAGGATCATGACAAAGAAAACTGCTCCATTATGAGATATACATTCCCTCTTTAGTAACTCACCTCCATTCTGCTGGAAGCTCAGTCTTGAATTACCATAATTGCTGAGGTACTCTCACCTCCTACGTAAACCTACATTTACTTGCACCAGATGATCTCTTCAAGCTATCTTTTGTACCTTCATCTCCTTTTCAATAATTTTGGTGCTCCCTGTCTCCCAAACTGTCCCCTGTAGCCCCGTCTCAAGCTTTCCTACCAAGCAGCCTAGTGCCCTTCAATTTTTGTTTATGAAGTGCCACGTAAATTAGGAATTTCTGTGAACTTTCAAGGGTATTATTAATGTCTACAAAACCCAGACTCCAGAAGATGTTCTTTTGAAGTTTAGATTTAGATTTTTGTCATTTGAGCACTATGTGAGTATCCCAACTCTTTTCTTCCATCGTCTATATCTTTCTTCTGATTTATCAATAATTTGTTACTTTTAATTCTGTTATTTTCTTTACAGTGCTTTACTGTGGTTTTGCTCTTTTTTTTCCCCCCAGTCATACTATTCTTCTCCTTTCTGCCATGATCTATAATTTTTTCTCTCTTACTTGTCAGAGAGTATTATTACTCCCCACCCTCTTTTTTTCAGATTTCTCCCTCCATTTCTGTCACTAATTGCTTGTGCGATAAAGGAGGATTTCACCTAAACTTTAGTCTTGAAAAGTTAGACAACAAGTCTAAACCAGTTGCCTAGTCTTCATCTGTATTCTGTGGGTAGAAGTAGACACCTTGATATGGCAACACATGCTGTCACCTGAGAGGAACATGGGCAGGATGAATGATCCACTGGAGCTGCCCAATTCTTTTCCTTTTAGCTACACAGATTGCCTAGGCACATACCTACCCCTTCACAGCATCTGCAGATAAAAGCTGCTCTGGGCTAAACTGTATATTCTCTAAGTACAGAGATCACCTCATACCACTACAACATGTTACAGTGAAAAAACTGTAAATCAGAGAAAATATTGATCACATCATTTTTGCAGTTGTAAGAGTGCTGAGGAGTACAAAGGTGATGATGAAAGAAATTTCCTCTGTCAGAGGAGAAATGAGTTTTCAGCTCAGTGAGACTTCTGTACAATTTGAAATAAAAACTAACAATTCATAAGACAATTTACTTGTACGAGTGGCTTTTTTCACAAGTATTTGGCAGGTGTGTGTTTAGAACAATACTAAAGAAAGTTGTTATGGTTTCTAATTTATTTTATTATTTCTAGGTACTAAAGAAAACACTAATGTCAAAGAAACCTTGCAAAAATTGTGGACTGCAATTGAGTTAAATTTTGAACAGTGTGCTGTAATCCTGTTAAGGTAATCATGTAACAAATTAAACTATTTTATTGCAGCTAGTACCACAGAATTGCCATAAATTTCTGGTTCACAAAATAAATATAGTAAGAGCATGACTAGTTTTAAAGTTACAAAACTCTCTTGGAAGGGAAGACATGTTTTTAGTGAAGATAGGCTATGCTTTGTTCTATATACCCTACATGAGTAAAACTATAGCAAGTCTGATTTTTAGCTATATGTGTTACAGTCTTTTTCCTACGGCTTGAGCTAAAACATTACCTTTCTCCTGTATTTAATTTTTTAATATCTTGCAGGCTCTTCATAAGTATAAATCGGATAATGATTCCTTAGTTAAACAACTAACCAGTTAATTTAAAGAAGCATTTTGATTCATGCTATCTGTTAAGGAATCCTGGTTGACATTATAAAGGAGATAACTGTACTATTTGATTGTAGCACAGTTTATATTATCAGACGATTTGTTTGTAGCACTTGCTTGAAGGAAAGTAGGTGTATTTCTAGGTAGATGCTTTCCCTGGTATTTAATTATAGCTTTTGCAAAGGTAGCTACTCTAATTTCCACAGTGTTTCTTAAGTCATTTCCAAGCATGACGTTCTTTGGGGATTGCGTATTTTCATTAAGTCCTTCAAAAATCTCTCTGAAAGCATTCACATAACTGATCTTAGCAGTGTATCAGTTCTGCCAGGGCTGAGGAGTGAGAACTGGCAGTAATTACTGGCTGTGGGTATAAATCCTCACTCCTTATAACCAGCAGTTTAAGGAACACTGGTATGGGGTATAATTTTATTTCACTTTTTAGTGTTTCTAATCCTGTAAAAGATTCGCATGTTGATGGGATCAGGACTTTGCAACTACAGCCTTGTACCAAATGTTAGACCTCAGTTTTAGATTTGCAGTATCTCTATTTCAGCAAAGATCAGATGCAGTTTTTAGTCTACATTCAGACTTTTAAAACTTATGTGACTGATCCTTAGGTATTGTCACAGGGGTTACATATGAGTGTTAAAATCATACTAATGGGATTTTGTTTAATTTTTTTAACAGCTGTCAGACTTACTTTTAATATAACAAGCTAGCACATTGGCCGATAAAGTAACGGAGGCAAGAAGCACAGTACCATTTTACAACATGAGCACCTGTTTGAAATGCCTTAAAACCTCCCAGTTTGTGCCAGGGTTGCCACCTGTTTCCCATTATACATCCCGTGTAAGCTCATCTATGTTTGTCCCTACTATAATTTTCAATGAGTTGAAAATTTGAGGTTTCTGAGTGGCTTTTTTTCTGTCCATGTGCGTGCTATCTGTCAGTGGTGGAAGGAGCCTTTACAAAGCTTCATGGACTAAGATGTCAAACTGTTCAGCTTTAAATCACTTTTGGCAATGTTTGCATCCACTCCGTGACTCACAAATGTCAAGGTCAACTGTTATCATTGCTGAAAACATGAATGTAGGCATTATTTTTGTCATTCCACTTACTATCTAGGTATAACGGAACATCACCATAGCATTGTCCAAATTCTGTGGACAAAACTTTTGCCGTTGAACAACTTGAACACACTCATATTTGATTAAGAAAGAAGACAGGTATCCTCAAAGTGGATGTTGTGAGGTTCCCTTAGGCTACCCCATTTATGTAAACCATATAAACTCATACATGAAGCAGTGTTCTTCATGGTAAACATAAATTAAAGTCAAGATGTGTGTGCCCTCCTGATTAGATTAAAGTATTTATCTTGTTTTCTGCTTTCCAGAGAAATGTTTAAAAGGAACTGTAAGTCAATTGAGAAGTTTCCTTGCTACGAAGATGAATGGTGTAAGATGTCTTTCACTGACTATGCTGTAACATATGCTGATCAGCCACCAAATGCGTGGTTTGTGGTTTTTAGGTGAGTTTTGTACAGCCCTGTATGAGTCTTATGGGGAAGTAGTATTGACACACTATGGTTTTTCATTAACCTGCTTTAAAAATGTAATTTTACATATGTCTGCTTTCCTTAAATTCTAATGTACACTTTCGTGTTACACAAATAATTTTATTTGTGAAAATAATTTTAGTATAATTTGAATTAATTTTTTTCTTTTGTAGAGAAATATTTCTTGTTCCAGAAGACATGCTTATAGTGCCAAAGGTGTATACCACTATCCCTTCCTGTAGACTTCATGTCATTGATAATGACACACTGGAGGAAATGCCACATGTCTTTTTCAAAGTGGCACCTTGTGTTTATCCAAAAAATAAGGTAAATGCAAAGAGTGGTTATGAAAAGTATAATTTTAAAAATAATAACAGTTGCCCATATTCTGTGGACATTTTCAGCTACGTCATAATGTTCTGCTTAGAAGTGCCCCCTTATTTTTTAGCAACTTTGAACAGAGACTGTCACAGATCTGCTTCTGTGCTAAACTTTTAGCAGTGAAGGTATAGCCTTAGTTTTCTTTGATAATTTTTAACTATCTCTAAATGAAGGAATATCATCCAACTTGCCGGTGCTGTGCTAATCAATGATAATATGGTTGCTATTGATGCTATCCATCTGACAGAACAACCTTCAAGAGTGAGAGGCCAAATTAAGAATGAGGTTTGAATAGCTTTTAATGGCATGTTTAGAATAATTAAATTAACCTGCATCTTCGGGTGCAAATGATAATTGCAGCATTGATGCCAAATACAGCCTTCGATATGCTCCCCCTCAAAGCCTGTATGTTACCTCAGGAGCATTACTGTAAAGTGCTTCTAAAAAATAACTATATTGTTAAATAATTATCACAGCTTCCCCTCCTTTCTTCTCCTACCTTTTCATCTTTAGGCTAAAGAAGAGAATTTGCTCAGTCTTTCCTTGCAAGTTATATGTTCTATACTCTTGATTACTCTTTCCTCTGGATTCTTCCCAGGGGAATGGTTTCTGGATGTGATTGTCCAACTGCCACCCTAGTTTCTTCATTATGAGAGTGTTTTCTTAGGCTTAGAATAACGATCAGAGAGACGGTGTCCGGTGTCCTTCATTCTCATAATGTGCTTTCCTGTACAAGGAAGCTTGATTGGTTTGATAGGAGTTGGGTTTTGCAGTCTCTTTGCTATGTTAAGGAAGTTGCAAGGAGTTCATTTCATTAACTATTTTATTATGTTTTCAGCCATTGGAGTTATGCTAACTGATAATTTTCTAGATACCTTTGTCCATCTGAAAGAAATACAACGGTGAAGTTCTATAGTCTTCCAGTACCTTATGTGTCCTCCATCAGTTATAAAACATGATTTAGAAGTTTTGTGATTGTTTTAACATATTATTGTATAATCCTTCAAACTGTTCGCAAGTTTGTTAGACCTAACAAATCCAAAACTTTAATTTATCTATATAATAATTTAGTACTTGTTTTCCTATGCCGGTCTGCCTCTTACCTCTTTAATATTACCCCAAACATTAACTATTCTAGCCACGTGTTCACAGCTGACCTTTTACTGAACACAGATTCGTGTTTTAGCCCTCTCAGTCTCATTTGTCATTAACAAGGAATTGATGTCCATTACAGTCTAACACTGTAGGTGTAGTTTTCTTGTCTTTGGTAACTTCCAATTTCATCAGACTTCTTTTTTGCACTAGAATGAACTTGCCTTATCTAGTGTTTATAGCAAATATTAGCTGAATGTGACAGATAAGGACTGCTACTGCTGGAGGAATATGCTTAAAAAAGAAGGCTTGCAGACAAGCTCTTTGAGCTCTCAAAATTAATTTGGGATCTTCAGAGATAGGCTGTAGATTCCACCAGACAGGAAACTTCAGTTTAGAATCCAATAGTGTCAAGTGGCAGGATGCAAAAAGAAATTTCAGTGGTGAACACTACTTACTGCTTTTCAGGAAAGTGATGGGTTGTGGAAAGAACAATAACAACTTCAAGATTTATTTCAGATCTCTTCTCAGCATTTGTCCTGCGTAGCAGGATGTAACTGTCTAGTTCCGCCTTGTAAGGCAGGTTTCCCATTTCCTTGATTTTACTAATTCTTTCTCAGACGTCCTCCCATTTAATATATCTTCTTGAATAAAGTTGTCCGAAATTGTATGCTATATTCCAAATAAGATCTTACCAACGCTTCTTGCAGTGCAGTAGTTTTAATATTGAAAATGCTTGTTTTGCTGTGTGCTAGCCCACCTGATACATTCCGTAATAATTTCTTCTTTCATGGGTACAGCATGATAGCCTCAGTGATTCTGTCATTAACTAATGAAAATGGCCTGTTTTATTTTATCCTTGTCCTCCCATATTGAAGAAGTCCCAACTTAAAGCAGACATTTTTGTTATTATTTTCTAAACTCATGACTTACATTTTAAAATATTAAATGTGGTTAATGTCAATAAAAAGTGATTTTGGTTTAAGAGTATTAAAAATGAATTGTGTAGGCATGCTGTATTTTTCTACGTGTTCTTATCACATTTCTTAATCACTGCTACTGAATTTCTTGGTAAAAATATAACCTTATACTGTACAATTCAGCTTGTTTTCTTACTATTCCTAAGTGATTTGTTGATGTTTCAGTGGACCTGCAAAAGCTATTGAAAGCTCTATTGATGTTTTGATAAAACATTATGCAATTATTAGGAAATACAGAATAAAGTGGTACTATTTTAATGTTACCTTTCTTTTTAACAGTATTTTGTAAAAAATAGTCAACGATGTAATACATCAAGCAAGAAATTATACAGTATGCCTGAATTCCTAAATGTCAGTATTAATACAGGAAAAGCCTTTTTTTTTTTTTTTTAAATCTGCCAGTTAGTTGTTCTGCTTCAAAACTACGAATCAACAATTTACAACAGAGCTAAAAAGAAATCCTATCAACAGATATTGCTATTCTGCTGCAGAGACACTCCTGGAAGACATTATAGTTCATTTCATCATGATTGACAATAAGGACAGAATCTGCACACTAGCAATAATGTCTTCTTCCTGCAGACATTACGATCTAGATAGAAAGTAGCTACTTGCTTTGCATTATTTGGATTTTTTTTCATTAAATTTTCTTCTTCCTCTGCTGCTGGATACAATTGGTTTTGTTTTGATTTGTTTTGTTTTTAATTGTACTCTATTATTCACAAGTCTTTTGAACAGATTGTAGAAAAGAACAGAGATAAGCATTCCTCAGACTTCAGCTGACCAATAAAGATAAGAGGTTAAGAAATCATCATTAACAGGGTATTTAGTCTAGAAAAGAGAAGTCTGTTTGAGTAAGGACACTGATCAGGCTTCTTGACTAGTCACAGAGGGACATAAGGAAATCATCTTTCTTGACCAAAAAGTTAGTTTAGGTGGTATATTAGAAAACAACCCTTTCTGAATCTAGAGATACTTAATTGTAACAAGATGTCTAAGTAGGTAACGAAACCTCTCAAAGGTTTTTAAGAAATAGATATAAATCTGATGTCTAGATCTATCTATTTATTTCACAGTAATGACTGATGGTTACTGTGTGTTCCTACCAGATACAAAATTCATTTATTGTACTTTCTAATTGC
The DNA here is from genome assembly GCA_013398295.1 of Chionis minor. NCBI lineage: Eukaryota > Metazoa > Chordata > Aves > Charadriiformes > Chionidae > Chionis > Chionis minor. The sequence goes on from VZSF01000206.1 coordinate 1,399,997, forward strand.
TTGTAGTATTCAGAAAGTCCCCACTCAATTTATTAATTTTCTTCATATTTATAGTGAATATTAAGCTTGTATAATCTTATCTTTATAAATAGGTATGCAACAGAAAGTGGTTTTCTCATGTGAACCATGGTGCCAGAAAGCACTTGAATATCTGGCTAAATCCCTCTCAGTTTCCAAATATGCTTCTTAAGAACAGGGAGGACTTTAATTGTATGCTTAAGTAGATATTTAAATAAGTGGGTTCTCCTGAATCATAGCTTTGAATGGTTGCTATTACCTTGTAGTGATTAAATTACAGTTACAATTGCACAAATTGGAATCATGAATCATTTATTTTACTTTCATTCTATATATTCAGTACTCCTGAAGTCACAACCCTATTTATTACAAGAATTTTTCAACAAAGCTTTTTTACTGGTAAATACTAATTTCTTTAAACTGAAATTTAACAGAAGACTGCAAAGAGATAAAACCTTTCAAAGAATTTTCATCTGGATTATTTCTTGGGTGGAACATGAAATTTTAGTATTTGAAATAGCAAGTTGGTAGGGCTAGTTTGGAGAAATGAAGAATGTACTTAATCCTGAGTTGCCCTGTTACATTGCAATTGGCCATTGCACTCATTATATCCCTTTTTCCTGCCCCTAACTTTCAAGCAATCACACCCATATTACCTTCTTTTTTCAGATGCAAAATAAAATAAAATTTTGAAACCTTTTATATTCTAGTTTCCCATCTTCCTCTTCTCAAGATTCATAAAGAACCTTGCTAAAGAATCTGTATCAGGCTTATTAATTGTCTGTTGCATTTTTATTTTTTTTATTTGATTTTTCTAATAGTAGAAATATTTTTTCTTCATTGATATCTTCATAAAAATAAGATTAATATCTTGATATTATTGCTATACTTGCAATGACATTATTAAAAGTAGGGACAATATTAATATAACCTCAGATTTGACGGCAGAATGAATCTGATCTCTAAATTTCTATGCAGCAAATTGCATTCACCCATAGTTTCACACTGCCTACAGCATGAAGGGACGTTTTAAAATCTCTGGCTTATCAGTGAATGCAGTTACTTTCATGTTTACATTTTATCTAATTTTGCTTTTGTGTGCGAGTACTGCTAATTTTTGCTAAATGTCTCGTGCATGAATTGTCGAAATATTAGTGGCCTTATCTTCAGCTGTGATCACCTTTGGAGTTAGAAGTATCTATAATTTCAAAATTGCTGTGCAATTTTCAAATACATCAAGTCTTTACAGTACACATCTTTATTATATCTGGCATAGAGGACAGATCTTTCCCGGCAATAGTAGAGTAGATGTTTGATGTGATAGTCTCAGAGCTTGGAGTGAAAATCTTGCTTTATGAACTCTTTAACTCTCTCTTCATTATATCTACTACTATTACTGTCACCACCACCAGCGTGTATAGTTTTGGTCAGATATCAAAAGGGAAAAAAATATTTTGTACTAAATGAAAAGACTTTGATTGATACTAATGATTTTACAAGAAAAAGAATGGTAATGTTATAGAACCCAGAGACGTATAGAAGTGTTTTATCTGGGAGCTATTTGCATAGTAGTATGATGTACAAAACAAGAGAATACATTGAATAAATATGTTTTACTGAAGTTCAGTCACGTTATAAGAAGACTTTTCAGACTAGAGTACTGGACATGCTCAAATAAAAGAGTAAAAACTCATTAATATTTGCTATATTAGACTTGATTATATAACTTGGAATCAACAAATATTTTGTTTAGAAAGTGACCTCAGGAGTTTGATTGTATCTGCCTTTAAAAATAAGGTCAACTTTGAAGTTAGATGAGATCAGATTTGACTTGCTGTGTGTCTTTTTGCCAAATTTAAATTCCTGTAATATGCAATGCTTTATAAGTTAGCCTATAATTAGAACTATGTAGCTCTATAGTAATGGGACTATATAGTCCTTCTTGCTTATGAAGGACATCTTACTACATTAACGAGTCTAACATGGTCAAAAAAGTGTGTTGCATGTAGTCACAGAGTGCATTTTGTATCATGTGTTTTCCAAGTGAAAATGACTTGTTTTCTCCTTTCAGAAAGGATACACGTTTATGGCTGAAGCATGTACTGGTGACCTACCTGTGGCAGCTGGAAGATGGAGGCTCCGGCTCATGGGTTCTCATAGTCCACTCCCGTTTCTCTCTCGTGAGGCTGTAAATAATGTCTATTCTACTAAAGAAATTAGAGAGTATTACATACCCAATGACAAGCATGTAATGTTCAGGTAAATATTGAGAGAAGAATGATTAAATTCTGATTTTTATATGGACCATCCCTGGCAGAAAAGTATGTTATTTCCTCTTTCTTAGACGGGGAAAGTATTAAAGCAAATATCTGAATTTTATGGGCCATCAATATGCAATACCAAATTCAACATTTCATTTATCAAAGTGTTATTTTCTGAAATATCACCACTGCTTAATGAAGAATAGGTGTGACGTACACAGACTGTAACTTTAGAATGGTAATAATAGTATTTTGCATTTCTGTATGCTCGGTCTTGAAATCTTATCCCTATGTCAATTACTGAAATTCCACAATAGTCTTGGGGATTAAATACGTATTAAAATTGAGATTTTACAAGTAGGGAGAGACATAAAGTTTAATGAATTTTTTCAGCTATTCGGATAAAGCTTTAAATAAAATCCAGAAATACAGCCCTTTCTTTTCCGATATATCGGACCAATTTCCATCTTGCAGTGTTGGCAGAAAAATGTATATACATTTCATTTTAGCATGATGATTCTTTTAGGAGACCATATTTTTTAAAAAGGTGATGATTTGATTTTTGTTAACACTTTTTAAGTTATTAAAGTTTATTAAAATCAGTTTATTCCAGTAGAGTTTGAGTTCAGAACTGACCCTGATTAAATCACTATTCTTAATTTTTTACACAAAGGACTACACATTGCACTAAAACAGGCCCAGTACTTGGAGCTGATTACATGTATATATTTTGAAGGTTAATTCTAGAACATTTTGCCTTGGTTCCTGCCAATTTGTATCAAGAAGAATCAGGTTCAATATAAATGAAGAAAGCATGTAATCAAAATATAACAAATGTGTTTAAATTGTGTAAGCTCTCTTGGTGAGTTTGTTGCTGGTTTTTTTTCCTCTCTGATGTTGCCAATCTTTCAAAAAAAATGAATGTATGGACAAAAAGCAGATAACACATAAAGTTGAGTCACACAAAAATATTTTAATTTAATCCTAAGAGACTAATTCTACAGTCTTTTAATTCCACAGTCTTTTCATTTTAAGTTCAGCAGAGTAGCAGCTGCTATCAAATAATTCTTTCGAAAGAAAATATTAGGGTTTTTTTCTTTTGCTCGGTTACTTTTTAATTGAAACTGTTCCCTCATCTGCTTAACCATGCTTTTCAACAAATACTAGTACAGCAGGAGGGAAAATGTAACAATTTATCTGGACATTTGATAAGGCAGTGAGAAAAAGAAATGGCAAGACCACCCCTTCTTTTGTAGCAGCACTCACTTTGATCATAGATTCACTGCACTATACTTCACTACAGGAAGCTTAGCCCATCAGATTGAAAGAAAACCATTGACTACTCAATTTTAAGTGTTCGCTTCCAGGTCAGCACAACATTTAGATACTTTCCTAAAAAAGAATGATCTGGCATAGTTGGTTATATTGCTATAATCTTTTTCTTCCTCTTTAGGTATTCAGTAAAAGTCACAGCGTCGCATATTGCTACAGTACAGGCACAAACCTCTAAATCAGATGTGTTCATTAAACTACAAGTCCTAGATAATGAGGAAGAAGTTGTGAGTGTCACTGGAAAGGGCCATGCAGTCATCCCTGCTTTTAATTTCTTGAGTAACGAAACGCTTTTGAGTTCCCACTGTAAGTAGTGTATTCTGTATTTGATAATTTTTTTCACTGAGATATACATTTTTACAGTAACTTTAGGTAATCACAGAAAATATTGGGTTTTTTCTACTTTTTCCATGGATCCATAACTGCTTTGTGATTGAGTGAAATCAGCTACATTTTTGAGCAATGAACAGGACTCTTTGGTCCTCAGCAATAAGGAAAGGTGCCAAGAAGATTGACTGAAATAAGATGTCCAGCCTTATTTTCTTCCTCTCCCTTTTGGTCTTGTTTTGTAACTGAGTAAAGATTTTTGTGGATAATTAAAGTAGCTTCTCAGTTCTGAAAATTTTATGCATATGCTTGTCTTGTCCTTGAGAACCGAAATATGTTTTATTTTCAAGATCTTGCCTTTATTTGTTTGATCTTAAAGTTCAAAAAATGCTGACTGTTAGGAAACTGATGCCCAGACCATGCCAGACCATGGGACATAGTAGATAATTTACAGAATACACTAAGCCTTATGGTTCAAATGCACTATCTTGAGCATTACTTATTTTGGAAAACGCACATATTTTATTGGCTTCTCATCCATCATACGAGCTCCAGAGTACAAGACAAAAGACTCTTGAATAAATGATACAGTATTTATCCTTAAGAAAACCTCTCCATTTTTGACTCTGCCTCTGCTACAGCTTCACAATGATATTCATGAAAATAGAAGACACTGAAGGAAGATCTACTTGCCCCAGACTTGCAAAGCTCATAAATGCCCATTGCTCATGAAATACTGAGAAAAATTATCCCTTATGGTAATAGGCAAATTTAAACAAAATTTCTTTTCAGACAAATTTTTTTCAAAGTTACGGCAAACCTCACTCATTTTTTGGCTGAACATTTGAGTCTGAGAAGTTTATTCACTCAAAATCAATTTTCTTTCTTTTTTTAAAATTTTTATTGCCGTTCATTACATTGCAGTCTTGTTAAAGGTGAGAACCAGTGTATGTGTTTAAAGGTCACCTTTCATAAGTATGCTAAAATTAATATATTTTCTCAAAGTACCTTGAAAGTAGTGGTTACACCTAACAAAAGTCCAGCTTTTAATTCAGTTAAAGCTGAATCTCTGTAGCCCAGTGAACTACTACTCTGAATCTACTGTATGGCCAAGCTGGCATACTGGCAGCATATAAATACTGGAGGAAGGGGCAAGGAGGTAAAGAAAATGAAGCCAAGCTCTTTTCAGTGGTGCCCGGTGACAAAACAAGAGGCAATGGGCAATAATTGAAATACAGAAAATACAATTTGAGCATTAGAAAGAGGGATTTGGAGGAGGGGATTTGCTTGGTTTTGGGTTTTAGTTTGTTTCCTTTTTACTCTCAGGGTGTCAAACATTGGAACAGGTTGTCCAGAGAGGTTTTGGGTTTCTCATCCTTGGAGATAATCAAAGCCCAACTGGCCGTGGCCATGAGCAACCTGCCTAAGCTCACCCTGCTTTTAGCAATGGGGTTGAAATAAATGATCCCCAAAGGTGTCTTCCAGCCTCTGAAAGGACTGCTTTCCTTGGATGTGATGTCAGACTAAACAGGTATTCATTTACAACCAGACTTAATAGAGACAGCCTTCAGCTTGAGATGGTGGCGATGCTCTGCCATCTTTCCCCCCGATGTAGCAAGATAACTTCCTGCACACCGCAGAGGGCAGAGTTAGGTTATCCAGGCATCCTCTTTCATGCTTCATTTCCAGGCTTTCAGAAGTTAGAGTTCTGCCAAACTCAGAATTCAAGAGCTACAGTCAGACAATATTAGCGGTTCGCTACTGGCATTTGTATTGTTTGATAAAATTGGGGCTGTGCTACTAAAGAAGCTAAAACAAAACTGGAATGAAAATTTTGTCATCTGAAAGTACTCTCGGCTAGTCGATTGCCATTTGATTTTGAAGTGCTGTTTATATTTTACTGTTCAGAAATAATAAATACAGCTGAATGAGGTACATAATTCTTAGGCATATTTTCAACAATTGTCTCTGTAGTGCTCAGGTAATTTTTAGCAAAAATCAAGTACCATCTACCTGCTTCTGCTACACTTCTATGTAATAGATTGCAAATGCTACTGTCATCTTTCATAATCTTCATTTGCTTCCCTCTTTTCTATACACTTCACTTCTTAATCAAGCTATTTCCATTTTATTTGTAAGATCGTATGTTTTTTTAATTTTTCATTATATTTGCATTTCACTGAAAATTATGTTCTTCATAAATATTACAAGTTTGCTTAAATAAAGTAGTTGTTTATAAGCAAATAAGTCAGCTACTGTACTCTCCATGGACACCACTATACATCAATGTTGTAAGATATTGAAGTCTTCAGTCCTTTTATGAAAACGTTTAAACAATAAGTCTTCTGTAAATCAGTTTCTGCCATTTTGAGCATATTCAGTACCTGAGACAAAGACAAATTGCTCAAATACTGGATTATTGATTCACTAAAGCCCAAAATAGCATCATATTTCATGTGCTCATCTCCACTATTTTGAACTGTTTAGTTTTCTAACATGATGCCTTAGAGAATTGCTTTATCTAAATTTTCAATGTTGTGTGGGAGAAATAATGAATTTAATCATGTTTATGAAACATCTTGATTTCTGTCTCAACTGCACCTTGTTATTTACCAGAAATGTAAAATATAATACGATGGAGACCATGCTCTTAAAGTGTAATTCATCAGATGACAATGTTACAGTTTTAAAGGAAGTCATGGAGAAGCTGTCATGATTTTTTCTGAGTTACCAGGATAATCAATAGCTATTTTTGGTTAGTGTCTTTGGAATGTGGTAATGGATTAGTAAACGTAATAGTAGACTGGTGGAAACAGAAGCAGAAAAGCTATAAAATAATTGAGAATTGGGTCAGCATCACAATACTTGAAATAAATTGCCGAGTTACCCTCAGTAAAGTGAAGGAGAATCTTTCAGGAAATCATCTTGTTGGCAAAGATCATAGTCTGAAGGCTGAAGTAAGTTCAAAGGCACAATCAGGTGTAAGAGAAGAGAAATGTGCTCCAACAGATGCTGGAAGGGACCAGGGGCAGAATAACTAAGAGGGACGTTTTGTCTTTGCCAGACTAGCAGGGGGCATAGGTGAGAAGAACTTTACAAAATATCCTCAGAAATCAGACGCACGTACTAGGCTTCTATCTCTTATTCTTATGTGCTGTGATACAAAGAATTTCTCCTAATTTAAAATTGTTTTAATCCATTGTGAATCATTCAATGAAAGATCTGGCTTCAAACCAGGACATGTATTAACCTGACTGAAAATAGGAAGGTTGTCGTATGATTTGGTGTCACAGCACCACCTGGTGACAATTGCTAGAACTATTATTTTGGATGTGTATGCATTTTTGAGAACTTTTCCAAGTCATCTTTGCAGCAAGGAAAGCAGAATGAGTCTTATAGAGGATTCTGTCATTCTGAGCTGAGTTATCTTCATGGCAGGATCATCCTCTGGGCAAACCATTACAGAATTTTTCCATACTTATGCTCTTCAGGTTTAGGAGAGAGAGAAGAGGAGGATAGTGAGGCATTAATGAAAGTTAATTATAGCCTAAGGAATACAACTTCTCTTGAAATCCTTGATAGGTAGAGGTAGGCTCCTTCAGGGGGTACCGCGCAGCTCCTCAAGCTGAGACACCAGACTGCTGGAGAAGAGCTCGCCTCTCTGTTGACTACAAAAGGGGGTACATTTAATTGTCCTCACTGCTTTAAAGCTACCTTTTTGTAAATTATTTGCACTGTCCCTTGATAACAGTGCTCAGGCAGGCAGGGAATATCCTTCCTGACTACAAACTTTCATGGAAATATTGCAAATGGTACCCTAAAGGCAAGTTACCCAATTAGAAAATGTCTGTACGTAGAGTTATTCTTCCATTTGGAATCCAAACTGTTTCTTTGCAGCAGGTTTTCACAAAGATGTAAAAGAACACGCAAGATTCTGGTGTCTGGATAATGTGTCGTCTTCATCCAAATGCACTTCTGTTGAGTGAAAGCCTCATGATTTTGCTTCTCTCTGATGAAAGACTTGATAATCTAACCACTGAATTAGGTCCCCCCTCACCTTCACAGCATGGGAAGCTGACTGATACCTGGAAAGCTCAGCAGGCTCTATTTGAGTGAAAAACTATTTCACAGATATGGGCTTGCTGAGGCATATCTTTTACAAAACAATGTCCATGGAGTTGCATCGATCTAAAAAATGGGTTAGAAGAAACCAAATAGTGTCTTCCTTCAAGTTTCTCTCACAGGCTTCCTTACCACGGGGACAGCGAGAGGGATAGCTCAGGTGCTAAAGATTCTGAATGTCGTGTGGCAGAGCAACTCATAGTTTGTGATTAGGGGTTTGAGACATCTTGAAGAAAGCACCTCTGCAAGGTCTTGCTTTCATTTCCTGACTTCTACTGATTTTCTCAGGAAAAAGGAAGCACTGCCTTATGCAGAGGAAAGATGCGATAGTAAGTGATCCATGGCATTTGACTTCCATAAGAAACAATATTTCCTGGCTCCCTTTGAGTTTCTAGTGGCACACTTAAACTCTTATTTGGCATTTATACACTGACACATGACCGGTAAATTTTGCTGAATCTGGTCTAGTAGTCCTGTCAACTCCTGTGAACTTCCCTAGATGTTTTGTCAGCACACATGAAGCTCTGTACATTTTTCTTTTGAAGTGTTGCAATGATACTGTGTCATCCTTTGCTTCTACAATAAACCTTGGGAAGAGTAGAGCCTTCTGTCTGTCCTCAGTAAAGTCAAGAAGACAAATCTCTTTCCCAGTTAACGGTCCAGCTTTTGTTAGTGTAACACAGGTGAAGCTGCTTCCCCAGAGGTGTTATTTTTGCCCTTATTCAATTTTGATGAGATGTTCCCATTTAGAATTCTCTTTTGTTTCTCTGTAGACATTCAGGCAACATAATATCATAGATTTCAGTGGCATTAGATATGAACCCAAGTTCATGTTTTCTGGATTAGTACTTCTATTACAGCCCTTCTTTAGCACATTCCTGGTTTCACGGTTTTTACACATTAATTCCTTCCTTAGGAGACAATGATATAACTTTACAAATGATAGACCACAAATAGTTCTATAGCTCCTTCCAAGACTGTTTTTTTCTAAACTTTATTCAGCTATGATCTTTCTGTAGGTTGACAGAAAAGATTTCTGCTAGGGTGGGAGTTGCTAGAGCTGTGGCCAATGCACCTCTCCTATCCTTCCACAGGTGCACACAATATATCAATTTATTAAATTAGGTTAGCTACGCAGACACCCCATCATACAGAGTACAAGGCTGTCTATGTTATCTAATATATAGCATGGTGCTGTAGTGGTTAGTGCCGGAAAGAAATGTGGGGTTTGAGGGGGAAAAATTACATGCTTTATAAACAGTAACAACAATTATATACATAACTCTTCCAAATTTCTCATTTTTTACTTTGAAGAGATTTATGATTTGCATGCAGAATGAAATTAGGATACTATTTGCAATAAGCATAATTTTAATTGGAGCATAATTGTGAGCATAATACAGCATGAGAAAGTTGACTATGGTAATTCTTCTTTCTTATAGTTTCTGGATGCATCTCTCTAGTACCAATAATTAATAGAATTTCTTGAAATTAACACTGACATTTTTCATCATTTTGCAGCAACGAAAACCCAGATTATTCAAAGTAGTACAAAGAAGGAAACAGAAACTGGAGTATCCAAGAAAAAGGGCTCTGTTTCATCTTCAATGGACACCAAAACTTCTTTCAAGCCAGGACTCGTAGGAGAAGGTCCACCTGTACTAGAAGATGAATCTTTCCTCTTGGAAAACTTTCAAAACAATGATGGAAGTCCACAGCAAGTAAGAGATTCCAAATCACTGGGATTTGGTAGAAAAAACCCAAACAACAAACAAAGCCAACAAACAAATATTGAAGGGGTATTGACAATTCTTTTGGTACATGAGGAGGAGGCAAGAAAAGAGAATCTGAAATTAAGATTGTCGATAGCTTTTGAATGAGACCATAGAGAAAGGATAATGTACACATATGAATAACCAAATAGCAAGAGGTCATTTTTGTTTTCAAATCAAGGTGATATCGTCAATCTTTAACTGTTGTTCATTTGCCAAGTCAAGTATAACTTTCAGCTAAGGACCAAAAATTGCAAGTAGTGAAGTTAAACTTCTGATGCTTCAACGTGAGTTTTCTTTGAAATAGGATGTAAGAGAAAGGCCATCTTTGATAATTTTAATAGAGAAACACCTATTGCCAGTCAGCTGAAAGCTTTAGTAACACACACACACACACACACACACTAGTTGCTACTTGAGCTTAGTTTCTCAGAGAGGGATGTCAAAACCATGGATTTTTCTTGACTTCACCTAGTATATTTGTCTGTCTTAGAAAAATTACATTTATTTTCTAAAACAGTTCTTGTTTCTCTGTCTCCAAGTTTCTCTACTAAGATTTTTCCTGATAATTCAGTTCAATTCCAACAAAATACTAAAAAAAATTACTGATACATAAATTCTAGCATTGTTCCTTTGACTTAGAACTGGCTTTAGAATTTGGAAAACAATTTTTAAAAAGAATTGTTCAGTGTAGATAATGTTTAAAATAACCCATGGAACCTTTTACCTCTACCTCAAATTAAGATGCTATTTAGTGCTAGTGTTATGGCTCAAAGCTCTGTAGTCAATCTTAAAACCAAAGACAAGAGTCTTTGTTTTAGTGCATGGCATACATAGGAAAGTTACATGGAAATTTTAAAGGAATGTAGCTCCCTATTGTATAGCCCAGTTTAGTTTCACTTGATAAACACATGAGTAATTGTTTAATTTCACAGGAATTAAAATAAAATCTGTGGAATTAACACTAATTTTTTAAGCTTCTTGTGAATACTGTAATGTGCAAGCTTGTAAATTAATTATGTGTTTTATTTGCTGAGTTCAATAGCTGGCAGTTTACTCACCTACAAGACTTTTGAATGCTTACTATAATTGTTATGTCTTTGGTATATTAACATATTCGTTTTCTTTCACAGTCTCACAAGTATGTCATACAAGCATTGGTGCTGTATAATAGTTGGCCCCTTACAGAAAGTCAGTCTCTGTTTGTTCAGGCACTGAAAGAAATGGAGAAAAATGAAAATAAAGGTTGGTTCAATCTAAGTATGTATTTAGTCAAGTGCATAATGTTACCAATTTAAAAAAAATAAGTTATATTGCTACAAGCCAAGATGACATGATTTATTTTTTTTATTCACTGCTTGGGTTAATAATTAAGCAACAGCTTTTTGTTCTGTGATTCATAGAAATGAAGTTTGATTGCGTGATTCCGTACCTTCAGTTCAGAAATTATAAAGAAGGCGGAGAATACTCTGCAAAACTCACCTGAGCTTGTTACAGTTTAACTTTAGGTAGGGATGTGGAACAGGTGTAGAAGTATGACTGCTTCTATACTCAGAGAGACTGATGAAGTCTAATATAAAGGCACAGCGCCCTGACATCCAAAGTACATCCAACATAGAAGTTTCTCTTGAAACTAGAGAAACGTGCTTGCTGGTAGTTGAAGAACATGCACTGACAGGAGAGAAAAAAAGGCCTTTTTGGCCTTTGGGGATATGTGTTGCTTCTGTACTGCTAGGAGAAGAATTTAGGCAGGAGGCAAGACTAGGAAAGGTCCCAAGGACAGGCTGTGTACTCAAGCTAGGGAGATTAATTTCAGAAACATCTCTTTTTTTTCCCCCCCCCCCAGATTCTCTTAGCATTTCTTGTTAAGGCACAGAAAAAACCCCAACATATATTAAAACCAGTTAGAATACTACTTAGTATCTTAGAAATTAGATAAGTGTGTCATATTTGCTTCTCCTTTTACTGCTGGGCCTGACACAGAATGATGTAGATCTTGAATACGTTAGAGGAAAATATATCATGCTGGATCCAACAGCCCAAAAGAGGCAAGGCTGCTGCCACTCCATATCCCAGGTCCAACCAGTAGGAAGGCTGAAGATGTAGTCCCAGCAGACATACTCACACGGAACACACATACACGCTACATAAATACATATATACATTATCAGTCGCACAAATCACAGACAGACATTCAGAACACTCACACAAACACAGACAGCACCAATGGCCTCATCCTGCTCTCCCCTCGGCTGGACAGAATGGAAGTCCACTAGTGAGGCTATATATATGTGTGTATGTANGAAGATGTAGTCCCAGCAGACATACTCACACGGAACACACATACACGCTACATAAATACATATATACATTATCAGTCGCACAAATCACAGACAGACATTCAGAACACTCACACAAACACAGACAGCACCAATGGCCTCATCCTGCTCTCCCCTCGGCTGGACAGAATGGAAGTCCACTAGTGAGGCTATATATATGTGTGTATGTATCTAACGTAGATCCTTCCAGCAACTGGATTTAGGCACCTAATTTACCCAGTAGCTGGCTCCTGGATGCTATATGAGCTGCTGAGGCTGCATCCCTCCTCCAACTGCTGGTGCAGACTGTCATGTGCACGCACACACACACACACGTGTGTGCACACACACACACACACACACTGGTGACCAGGACTTCCCAGGTCCCAGTAGCTGACTCCCCGGTGCTCTTGCCCCTACATTCCTGCAGAAACTAAAATTTCACCCCAATTCCACCACTCAGTAAATTTCCTGCATCATTGTTACTAAAAATCTGTAACTCAATTTTTAAAATATGAGTTAAGGAGAAATTATTTGCATTATCCTTCCTCATATATATACACTTGCTAATACCCTTAAATTTTCTTAGGAAGATTTGATCTTTATTTATTAGTGGTTTTTCTCACTTCTTACTCTGGTTACATATTTCTTTTTAATGTGTAGTCATTGGCTTGTTTGTTTTTTTTAAAGTTCTGTTACCCTGGACTGAAATTAGATTCATCAGCAGTAATTGCTGACATATATTATTTCTTCTCTTGTATTTGAGTGCAACATCTGAGATTTTTGGAGTCTTTTTTCAGTCAACGTTACAGGACTTTACAAAGATAAATCTTGTTGATTTACTGTAGTCCCTTGTCAGTTGTAGTACTATTTGAGGAGCTGTGTCATGTAGCCTTGCAGGCCTATAGAAAGGCAGCGGTTTTGGTGGTTATTTCACCTGCTTTTAGCTTGTTGCGTTCTTCACTAAATCATCTTTTCTTCCTAGATGACTGTTCTCCTCATTTTTCCTTTAATGATAGGCTGCTTCTTACAACAGTCATCCTATTACATTGCTTTATCCTTCTGAGTCGGATATACAGTAACAGCCCGCACTTACCACACCAGTCATGCTACTGCTGCGTATCCTTTCATACAGCTGCCATCAAGGTCTGTAGAAGTGCAGGTCATGGGAGGTCACTTGGTCCCTAACTTTCTTCACTCATTCTCAGCTGTGATTACTGAAGCTCGTCAGTGTCCTGACTAGCCTCATGTTCAGTTCAAGGTAGCGGTATTCCAGTTCATAGCTTCCCTCCTCCACATTAACGGACGCTGCGGCTCGTTTCCAGTCAGCCAGTCTCAAGCCAGAGTCAGTGATAACGAGCACCCTTTGCTTGGGATTCTTTCTAAATGTTGTGATTTCCGTGTCCTGTCATATTTGCTGCCTTTCAAAGTAACCCGAATCCGTTTCACAGTTCATATTAACTGGGTGTTTCTGTTTGTACAAGGATACCAACAGATTGCCCAGGCCACCGACAGAGTTTTAAAACAGCATATATCATAAAGTTTAAACAGCAACTCTTACTGTATTTAATACTTAGCATTTATTCTATGTACCCCTATTAACAGCAGTATTTATCTGGAGTGCTTACTACAGGTAAGTATTTTGGAAAAAAAGAAATCTTTTAATATTTTTCTGATTGTAAACTAGTCTTAAAGCAATTTGAAAACTGAGCTTTTCCGTTTAAAGCTGCCAGCACCAGCTGTCAAACCCACAATTCATATAATAGCCATGTTGGTGGGTAACCAAAAAGCCGTCCTATCACACTGTGATTTTTAAGAAAGCTGCAGTGAGGCAGGTGGAAAATTCCTGCAGCAAATTTTCACCATTTCAGGTATCACTTTTTCATGTAAGACAACAGTGCCATCTGGAGTTAGTTTTGTATTAAAGCAAACTTGCCATGGCAAAAGCATATTTCAGTGTTGTGTTAGCATTTACTAGTCTCCCTTTAACTGAAGACCCATACTATTATATTATCTATATTCACCAATATTATAAATATTTACTAGAAACATTTTTGAAGAAAGTAAGTTCTCTGGTGTACAGATGCTATGATAATTTTTTATTTTGTTATTGTTGATGCTTGTTATTATTATCTTTCTTCAAAATCCTTAATATTGCAGTTTGGCAGTACTTGTAAAAAGAACTGTGTTAGCAAAAATTATTTCGTGTCTAATATTTAATCGTATTTCTTGTATATGAAATCTCATTAAATGTTTTATTACAGACCACATTGCACAAACAGAACATTAAAAAGGCATTAACTAGGAAAACCCAAGTACACAGAAATTGGGAAGTGCCAGATAGTGTATTATTTATAGTCTTCATTCTTTTGTCTCTTTTTTTTTTTTTCTTTTTTCTTTCCTTCCATTGTGAACTGTTAATAGGGCAAGACTTCAATGGAAAAATAGTAAAAAAAAAAGTAAGGTCTGGATCATAGTTCTTCTGTAAAAAGGGAAAAATTAGCAGGCACTCTTGCAACTGCTAATACCATTTTAAGTTGCTTGACTGTGCGAATAAAATTATTTTAAGATTTGTTTTGTATATATGATTTTCAGCTACTGCCTTTTTGGGTTCTTTGGTTTTACTTTTCTTGTAGTAAGAAGTTTTATTGTGCAACTGTCACAACCCAGAGTGGAATCATCAGTGTGTGCTGAATGCTGCCTGCAGCATGTATTTTATACATTGCCTTAAGGGAAGTCAAGAGTATTAGCTGTTGACGAGAGAAGGCTATCTATCCAACTGGGAGAGCAGGCGGAGTATAGGGTGCCCAAACCTGGTAGGAGAAGTTAGGTTTGAAAAGGCAGGAGAGGCAGTATCATTTGGAATGCTCCTTTTTTTATCCAGACCTGGGAAAGTTTCTCCCACAGGTTTTCTCTTCTGGCAGGAGAACTTGCTGGCTCGTGCCAAGGGCAGGATTTTATGAGATGTTTCAACAGGATGTTCAGTTCTCTCTTTATCTCTTTCCCACTTTGCCTGTCTGTAGTGATTAATCACTTGCCTGGTGTTCAGTGAAAAAATAGGTCACTGATGGTGCTAGAGTTTAAAGACCTGTAGACCCCTAAGCCATGCTACCTACTACTGCAACCATAGTGGTGGTTTGCTTCTACCTTGGCGTATTTTTACTGCAACTTTAGTGTCTGGATGAGCCCAACTTTGGAAAGATTTTTGACGTTGCTATCTGTCGAGAATCCTTCTGAGGGTCAAGCCAGCGACAGGAAAAGCAACATCTGAACTTCTTTGTCATTTCCTAACCAAATCTGAATGTCTCTCATGGAGCAAGTAATAGTAACTCTGCCAACTACTGTGTAATCCCACTAAATGCTCAGAGCCTATTTCAGATAGCGGGAGCATGATTTCTTCTCAAAGAAAACTTCAAAAGACTCCTCTGTATTTTACCTGTGAATGAGATACATTCTCTGTAATTTGAATTTCATAAATCAGGAGTAGCTGTCTATCTTGCCTAAAAAAGAGAATTGTTGTATCTCAATCTGAAGTTACGAGTTTCAGCTAGGAATCATTTGGTGTAATTATTTAGCTTGTCACAGACAGGAAATCAGACTGGATGATCACTGTGGTCCCTTCTGGCATTAGACTAAACGAATCTCAGTAAATAATTGAAGAGTGGTAGGGAAGCTAATTTTAAGAGTTGCTATCAGCTATTTGTCATCACTGCTCAAGTTTTTTTTTGGTGCCATACATATACAATGATGGCCACTGAGAGTTTGTGATGATTGATGCATAAGCTGTGAGCTGGAACAGCCTTTTATTTTCTATGTCATCTCTCTGCCTGTCTTCTTATCACATTCCATACAAAGCATTTGCCTGGCTTTGTCCTTGGAAAAGCTCAGGGGAGCTACTCACATCTCCCCAAGTGTCAGAGCGGGCTGCATGCTGTAGAGCCAAACTCCAGGAATATGTGGAGGACGATGTCAAAACTGGGGAGACTGCCAGCTCTTCTGGGGAAGGGGAGAGGGCTGGGGGTAGCTGGACAGTGCAGTGCACCATTAGCTGAGAGCGCTCAGCTGAATCGTGTCCTAAGCCTTCATATCTGGAGTTAAAGCAGGATACCTCATTTCAGCCCTGTCATTTCACAGAATCACAGAATGTTAAGGGTTGGAAGGGACCTCTAGAGATCATCTGGTCCAACCCCCCTGCCAGAGCAGGTCCACCTACAGCAGGTTGCACAGGATGGCATCCAGGGGGGTTTTGAATGTCTCCAGAGTTGGAGACTCCATCACCTCTCTGAGCAGCTCATTCCAGTGCTCTGCCACCCTTTTGTATGCTTTTTGGTTATTTACTAACATCTCAGTGTATGCAGTAAATCTCGAGCATCAAAATGTTAAAATTCAGAGTTGTAAAATATTCATAGAAGCCAGACAAAGCTTCTGGTATCCCATAATGTAGAATGTCTTTGTCTAATACCATTTAGCTAATGACACTGAGTGTCTCTTGAGTGTTTGTATAAAGAATAAATAATTTATCTTTAAAAATTAATAATTCACTGAATAATGCTTGTACACCAGCCTGATTTATGGTGCCAATATGTTATGATAATATGAAATTAAATGGAAAGCCATTTATGTAATGATATCATAACTTCAAATAACGTCATCATTATTTATTTTGTATTTGCATTTCCCCTGGAGTTGCTTTAGTATCTTCAATATTTGTGAAGACTCTCTTAAATTTTGCTTTCATTCTTTAATGTATGCTTTGGTAGCATTGAATCAATTTAAGTTTTGCACTTTGGTGCCATTGTACATTATTTAAGTAGCATGAGGAGATAAGAATAATACAATTTATACATAAACATGTATAATATGTGATGTAATACACATATCTATCATATAATATGTATTCGTATGTGTAAGTTATGTGTGTATTATAAATGTTTCTATATATTTAATATTTACAATTCTATATATCCATATAACCTCAGCCATGACATTGCAGATCAAATTCAAAGCTCATTAAAGCCAGTGCAATATCTTAGTGAACTTTGTATCAAATCATGCAGCACGGTGATATGTGCTCAGTGGAAAGAGATTAGGAAAGTATAGCATTAAGTGAAAGGTACCTTGTTATTATTGTCAGATTGTAAAACAGCCATTCATTTCCTCTTTTTTCCTAAGAGAAATCCCCTGTTTTATTGTATTAACTAAATCTAGGTTTTCAGCATTTGTCTTAATGTTTCAAGCAGCATGAAGGTGGAGGGAAATGGAGATTTCAGACTCAGGTTTTTAATCTTCCTCATAGTGTTGTGGGTCCCTTCCAAGTTGTTTTAATTTACATATTCCTTATGCTACCAAAGCTATATGCTATTACAGGCTTTATTTGTTTTTTTAACTAGAATATGACATACAAAAAGTCTTGTTAACAGCTCCCACCAGCTAAGACAGTGCAGAATAAATGTTACAAATGTCAATTCTCAGCATCTTAATTCAAACATACAGCAAACATGTAGCATACACATGCACTGATAAAATAATGACTCCAAAATGTTCTCCAATAATTCTGAGAATGATCATTTTTAATTTCTTAAATACGCATCAAATCTTAAATATTTTCCTTTGCTTTATTTTCTTTGCATTTTTGCTGGGGCGTATCTTCCCTTCTGCTCTTCACACTTTCAGGCTTACAAGGATACGAAACAGTGAGAACATTGACTTTACGTCTTTTGGGCTTCTCACCTGTCTGGTGCATGACACTGACAGAGACTGTATGAGACTATGTAAGTGAAATAAGAGTCAGACTGTGATTCTGTACATTGCAGTCTTTGGACTGACCCATACACAAGGCAACAATGCAGTGAGACTGATGTGCAGGGACCATGGCAAACTCACAGTTAAGCCCTGGGTAAAGTGCTTTTTAGGACACATAAGGCTGTCACGATATATCCACCTTTTAAATCTGTCCTTAGAAGTTGTTTTGTCCCCAGATTCCTTCTTAGTCTAACGATAAATGCTAGTGTAGTACTTGAAAGTGTAAACTAATTAACTGACTTTTCTTTTTCATTCTGTATGTTTTGTGCTGTTATTCCACCCTGGATATTTATGGATTAAATATATTTATGGATGACAATGGTATCCTCTCATTCATCATGCATCATAACTACATCTGAATAGTGCACGGGGAAAAGCATGAGGAGCACAGCTTTCCCCTAATGCTTAATTATTTTGAAGGACAAAAGTCTGCAAGTATTCCTAAATCAACCAAACGATCAAAAGATAAAGCATCTGAGAAGACAGACAGGGATAAGTCCAATAAAGAAAGAGGATCACTTGTATCTCTTGCATCTCGAGCTGAATCTCAGGTGAGAACAAATCCAAGAAACTGTATTTGTTTAATGTGACGTCACTGTACTGAGCATAAAGATATTTTCAGGTCTGCAGATCAGTATTACTAGCATTTCTAGTGTATACCTTGCATTTCTCTATGCCCTGCTTTGCCACCTTTTTAGCTTTACAGCTGAAAGATTAAATTACACAGGTAACAGATGTGCATCCTGCATTTAGAGATGTAATGTGCTCATTTCTTTGTTTATGTATAAAACAACTACTTTTGTTCCTTTTGTTGGTCTATTTTCTGTCTCTGCTGAAGGTTTATTAAATTCAATTAATTTGCTGTATTCATGTCCCGTTAGTCCCTCATTGTAGTGGTTTTCCTGGATTCCCAGGGAGATGAAATAGGTCTTTCCGCTATAGTCTGTTCCTGTCTCATATGTCACAATTGTCATTAGCTTGTGGACATACAGTGGCAGAAAAATTGGTACCTACTTGCCAACTTGCAAATTCTTTTCCTTTGTGATGGGATAATCTGAATGTTCTGTGGTTGACCGAAAGGCTACTGCCAGCCCGTATGCCTTAAAAGGAATAACTGACTTTATGGATTACAAACAGATTAATGGAAGGGAAAGAAGAAACTGACAGCTCCTTCTTTAATGGTATTGCTTGTGCTGGGAATTTTGCTGCCTTGTGGCAGGTAGTTCAGGGGGAGGGCATCTCCATAGAGATTTTGATGAAGAAGTCTCTCCTGAATTGTTTTGTTGACTAAACCTGTTGCACAGCAAACTTCACTATGATTCACATCCACACATACAGAGTTCCGGAATAGTGCCTTGACCCTTCCGTCTGAGCAGTCCAAGTGGCTGCAGTTGAGACTGTTGGCCACAGAAATGCAACGCAGCTTCAGGCTGTGCCAGATTTCTGCCTTCGGCTCCAACGATGGGGTACGCTAGGGGTGCTGGGATGGTAGCTCTTGGGAGTTCTTCAGTCTGCCACTAAAACAATGCAAGTTTCAAGATGGAACTGCCTGCAGATAAAGAAGATGCCCTTCTTTAGTCTCAAATAAAAGCTGAACTTCTATCTCTACTTCTAAATTCTGGGCTTAAATCTTCTGCAGATGGTACAGTTTCCAGAAATATATGCAGCACAGTGTCTCATTCATTGGTCAGACAGCAGAATAGTCTCCTACACTTGAGGCAGCACTTGCACCCTACAGTTCTGGAGAAGCCATGCGTTAAGATGATTTAGAGAATTTGGGAAGTGATTGGAAAGAATCTGATGCCTCAAAAGACACAGCAAGATGTATTTCTACACAGGAAAACCTAGTTATATGTAATAAGACTTCTAGTAAAAAAGCTTGTGAAAGGAAAGGAAAGGGAAAGGGAAGGAAAATAAGACAATAGTTGCTACAAAATACTGCTGTTCAGACAGACTGTTGAGAAGAACGGCGATTGTGGAGCATGCTGTATGGGAGTGGGGGGAAACACATAAACAAAAGACCTCAAAGAGCTTCTAGACATTGCAAAGGAATTTTCCTTTCCTTTGGCAGCCACTGTGTAGTAATGCATGTCAAAGTCTATCAGTGTATAATGTATATCGGGAAAATTACCAGGTTACAGTAACATAACTTTATCCTAAATAGTGGTAGTAGATGTGTAACAATGAATCCATTATGTTTATGATACTTCACTTTCAGCAAGCTGCGTTAAACAAACCGTACTGGACTTTACGTCTAGTGAGTGAACAGAGGGAGGCAGACATTCTGGAGATGAAGAAAGACACCCAGCGAGCAGATGAGATCAAAGCCATGAAACAAGCATGGGAGTCTGCAGAGCCAGGAAGAGCTATCAAGGTAATATCAGAGCGCAATCTTTGCAGTAATGTTTCCTCACAAGTTCCAGGAGCTGCTGGGATGATAGAGAAGTTGCCAGAATAGAGACTTGACTTTGTGTGGCTGTCCCCCTCTCTGGAAGACAGGAAATTTTGCACAGCTTAAAGAATCAAAAGTGATTATGTGTGTGAATTATGGGCAGGAATCCAGTTCATCTCCTTTAGACTTCTATAGGTCATGGAGACTTTAGATTCGACTTTACAAGACAGAGAAAAGTCTCTCCTTAGAAAGCCCACTGCCTCTACCCAATTGCAAAGCTGCTACTTGTGACAAGCTTAATGTTTAGCATGAACAGATTCTATTGAGAAATTCACTGTTACAAACATGCCAAAAAGTTTTCTCTTGAAGAACTGGCACCTGGCCATATCATCACTGAAATTATCCCCTGCAGCCAGGATTCCCAACTTCATTCTGGGTTGCAGGTTACCCGTGAGCCTGTACATGCTGCTGTGTATGAATTCACTGTTTTGGCGAAGCAATGCTAATTCAGATGTCAGCTGCACCTGGGCTCTTTTGATATGATGGTTGCTTAAGACGGAAGAATAATATGAGTTCTTTCTGGCAAAGCAAGAAGTTAAACTGCTGATTCAGAATTGGAAGCATTATTAAAAAAAAAAAAAAAAAAGAAAAAAATGCAGTCTTAAAACTTGCCTAATGGTCATCACCATTGCCTATCACCACCACTACTAATGACCATTGAGGCATATTCAGCCAGAAACACCAGCTCAGAAGCATTTTGCCTTTTTTATATTACACTTCAGAAATCTACCTCAGACATGGGTCTTCACAGTTATGCTTTCAGATTTTGTCAGTTCCGTTCAGTGTATCCAAAGCTCAAAATTTTTTCTGATGCTACTTTATTAAATTCTGATCTAAGGAGAGATGCATTACTCTGCAGCCATTTGATTGGCTGTGCTGAGCCTGAAAATGCAAGTACAGTGTCCTAAAGATTAGCTGGAAATGAATCCCCTTTGATGTGTAAAGAGTCTCTTCAGAATGCTAGTGCTATCACTGTTGCCTTTTTTGATCAGAAAATCAACTGAATTATAGCTAAAGGGATCCATTTTAAAAGCCCCTTGGATCTCTGACCTTTTTTCCTAAAACAGCCATTGTTAAGAAAATTGCAACTACATGTAATATACTAAAAAAAAAAAGAAGGTCTAAGTTGGGGGTCTGATATCCAGAGTAAGTAGTTTCTCTCCTCCCTTCTTCCTGATCATCCTGCCCTAATATCTGTCTGTCCCAGGGGTCACATGCCCTGCAACCTGAGAATTAGGTGTGTGAGTCCAGGCTTCGCTCTTGGCTTCTCTGTCCATTCTGGCAATTTTAGCCATGAAGAGAAAGTCTAGTGAGCCCAAGTCACCTTCTGAAAAGACAGGCAGAAGTGGTGGTGCCTGGTTTTGGCATTAAAGGTAATTGAGTCTAAGAGGGTTTGCACCCATAGCTCCCATTTCTAAGGAAGAAGTCTAAATCACCAGGCTATAGGAGCTCCTAGGAGGAAGACGTATTTCCCTAAGGAGGTGCAATAGCTGAATCTATTCTGAACATATGAACAGTTATGAGGGAACAGACCTTGCTTTTCAGTTTTGGTGGGGTTTTTTTTTCTTTTTTTTTTCTTTTTTTTTTTTTTTTAAATCCAAACATTATTTTAAACTGCCCAGAGATCAGTGATTTTCCAGTATTTCATTGCACGATGATCTTTAGTGTAAGTGTTCAATATCTCAGGACTGATTGAATGGGAACACTAGCATCTCTTCTGATTCCATCCCCAGGCAGAGTTGCATACTGCATTCTGGTATTAGGCTTGCTATTGACAGCATTGTTTTCTTGTTTGGGATATGTACTAAATATAGCCAGTATGCATTGAGTGGGGTGAAATCATTGAAAGTGTACTGCCTCATTTTCATTTTACTGAACTATGATCTCACAAAGGTTTACCTAGGCGTGCTTATTCATATACTCGACACACTAGATATAAATTAAAGATGAAGTTTAAGTACTACTGCTAATTTATTTCTCCTCTATGCAACACTTTAAAACCAATCAAATAAAGGTTCCAAAATATTACTAGAAATGTTGGATGTTTAATGTTGACAGGTTATTGTTTAAGAAAAAAAAATTTATTGGAGAGATGGCTTGAATATGACTGTGATATGAAATGCAGTCCTCTTCTGTTTATCTTTTTTTCTCCCCAGTGACTCACTAATGCTACTCCTGTCATTAAAGGTGATGTTTTCATAGATCAAACCAGTGAAATATACTCGCCAGTAATATGAAGTAGCATCTATGTCAGATGCACTGGATTTGAAGATTTACTGTCTTATTGACCATTTACAGCTTCCTAGTTTTGAAAATTCTTTGGGATTTAAAGTATGCGTTCGTTAGAAGTTTTCTTATCTGGATTAAAACTTTGATCTCTAGGCTTTCCAGGAACGCATGCGGTTTATTAATAAGTGTGCTATGAGAGACTCAGAGGAGCCCGTAGCTGGGACTGAGACTGCCAGTTTAACACCTAGTTCAGGAGATAGAGGTAAGGGTATAACTTTCTGTCAAGCATGTCATCTGTTCATCATGTTCAGCCGCTTAGAAAAGACTTCTGCATTAAATACTGGTAGTATATGGATAGAACAGCCCCAATAAAGGTGTCCAAATGTACATGTCATGTTTATTCCCTATGTTCTCTACACCCTTTTTGGTTTAGTTGCTGCATTGCTCTGTTTTCAGACACAGATTCACGGCTCTTGGAGGCTACCAAGGTAGCCTTAAGCAAACTTTAAACAGCCCTCCTATACTAGAATTCTAACCCTGAACTAACCTGAACTTTTTGGAAGTTCAGTAGAAAAGGCTTGCTCCTGTAATTCCATGTTCAGTCGTTAATGTAGAAATATTAAAGAAATTGTTTAGCAACTGAAATAGCATGTCAGTAAGATACTAATGCTTTGATTGTACATTTTCTTTATGTTAATGTTCATGGAAACTGTTCATGGACAGTGGTCTGGAAGTGAGGTGTCAAAAAACGTATACTGACTAGCATCAGCTTCCTGGCAGCTTCCATAAGTGTTGTCTAATTTTATGTAGTGGTTATAACTTCTATGCATTCTTCATTTGTACTCTCTAGCAATTACCAGACTGATGAACATCTGAACTGGGTGTAAGTCTGCAAGGCCGTTTGTTCTTTCTTTTCTTCTGAGAATAATGCTGAGATCAGGCCATCACAAACCAGAAAGTATACCCAGTGTGATTGTGTTGGTATCTGGTCAGGGCTCATGTGCATGCAGCTAGAACCTGTGACTAGTACATAACTTGTTAAGATTAGTATTTTTTCAGTCAGGTAAGTAATCCTCCTGGAAATGTTTCAGAACTTAATGGAGAAGTAGTCCTCATCTTATGCCATAAAACCCCACATCATTAGTCACTTCTTGCGCCCCAAAGGGTTTGGAAAAATTATTATTTCCTTTAAGCTATTGGATAAGGACTTCAAAATTATTGATTTTCTACTGAAGGCTTTGTTTTAAACTAAGCATTTGGAGTCTAATACAGAGTCTCACGAAGTAAAGAGGTGATATGCCAACGACTTTTAAGTTGTTATGGTTCAGTTCCATAGACTGCAGCAATAGGCAATTATGTGTTTGAATATATCTGTAATGTTTGGTATCTTAATGAAAATTGTCGTGTTCTGGAGGATACTTTTCTGATGGGCAGTGTCTTAGGCATTTCCAAAGTCCACGTCACCCTTCTAGACCAAGAGAGAAAGCTGGTATATTTCTCTATGTGTAGACAGTAAATATATAGACAGTAATTTTTTATTTTTTTTTAATGCTCAGAAACCTCTTTCCTATTTCTGGTGTGAAAATTCCAGTAACAGCTTTTTAAAAGTTTCATTTGATTATTACAATAAGTAGAGAAATAACAGAGGTTTTATGGAAACAAACTACTGCAGTCATCGTTAAGTCTCATCAAATTTCACATGCATTTTCAGAACATCCACACGAACTGAAAGAATGAAGCATTGGAATAATCACAATGCAGTTCAGCCCAGTGGCATGTTTAATATCAGATGTGTCATTGTATTGTTAGAATGCTACATTAAAGCATAGTTTCTATCCATGTGGTAAAAGAAATCTAAGACCAGAACAACAATTTTAAGTTGTCGTGGGACCCTTTTTCTTTAGACTGGTATTTCCCAAACTAAAGCTCTGCCCAAAAGTGAATGTAATTTTTTTAAACTGCAGCCAGGACTGAACAATCAGATTTTTATGGTTTTGGGGGTTTTTTTCATAAAAGAATATGATTACTTGCTGATTAGAGGTTGTTCTTAAATTCTTGAAATTGAATGTTCTTGCTTAGATTTACAAACCTTCTTGAGTACCGTGAATTTAGTCAAAACACATATATATTAATTTCTCCCTAGCATAAGTGGGGCTTTTGCAGCCTCTTTGATTCAATCATGAATGTTGGAAATAAAAAGGCAGAAGTATTATATCCTCTACAACCCATATTCTCATTTAATAATGTGTTTTGCTAAAACAAAAGAGGAACAAAACTATGTAAGTATTTAGTTGGAGCCCCTTAGCATAACTGAATAACCTGTTTAATCTGTTCTGTTGTAGATTCTCTTACCACAGGAAAGAAAGCATCACAAGCAGCTATTGACTCAAGCTTACAAACGCAGCAAAAAAAATGGGAGCCTATGGACCTTAGTCCTTACATGAGGTAAAATGCATCAAGAACAATTAAGTCCCAGTGAAACACCAAAATGAAAGACTGGCTAAGGATTTTCATATATAGGAATTAGTGAATGCAATATATATTTATGCACTTGTATCCTAGCTGTAACCGGGTGCAGTATAATTGATGTGAATTTAGACTTTATCCTTCACATGTCATTGAGGTAAGCTACAATTCTGTCACCTGCTTGTTAAAGTTGCTGTGAAAATCCTGGCCCATGTTTTATCTGTCATTTGTATCGTGTACACAAAATCACTCCGTAGTGAAGGCAGAAGTGTGGATGGCATCAAGATACACTTTTCAGCTTTGATTTTCCTGGCATGTGCAAATCTGTGCTTTCCTACATACATTTACAATTTATGACCTTTCTTTAACATAATACATATCAAAGGAGATGAATCAATCAAAGGAGATGAATCACTACACTGCATGTAATGAGAACATGATATAAAAACCTGAAGAAAACACATGTGCAGGCAAATATGTTTGTTTCAGTGGTCATCTTGAAAGAAGCACATGTGAAGTTTGTCAGGATGTGATGCTAGATACAAATAATATAATTAACAAACGCAGTTCAGTTAATAATAGTAGCTGAAATAACTATATTCATTATATTCTTTATTCAAAACAGCGATATTTTTCATTACATGTGTTGATATGAACCTATCTAGCTAATATACATGCACTTGGATGTTTGCTGTGCTGCAGCTAGAACCCAGTTCAGGCTTAAGTCCATTTTCATTCAATGTGGCATTTATGCAGCTCATTGATTTTCAAAAGGCCTTAGAACATGCTGAAAAAAATCCCCAAATTTAATTTTAAATTGAAAGGGGAACTGGTGTTATATCAAAGCGAATAACATTAAAATGGTAAAGAATATAGCAAAACATCTTCCACAGGCTTGAGTCTTGTTAGCATTTCATTTGTCTTCATCTCCTTGACTTTTACACTAGTCATTTAAGTCAAATTACAAAAATATATGAGCCAGCAGTGTGCTCAGATGGCCAAGAAGGCCAATGGCATCTTGGCCTATATCAAGAATAGTGTGGCCAGCAGGAGCAGGGAAGTGACTATGCCCCTGTACTCAGCACTGGTGAGGCCACAGCTTGAGTGCTGTGTTCAGTTTTGGGCACCGCAGTATTGGAGAGACATTGAGGTGCTGGAGCGTGTCCAGAGAAGGGCAACAAAGCTGGTGAGGGGTCTGGAGAACAAGTCTTCTGAGGAGCGGCTGAGAGAGTTGGGATTGTTCAGCCTGGAGAAGAGAAGGTTGAGGGGAGACCTTATCACTCTCTACAACTACCTGAAAGGAGGTTGTAGCAAGGTGGGGGTCAATCTCTTCTCCCAAGTAACAAGGGATAGGACAGGAGGAAATGGCCTCAAGTTGTGCCAGGGGAGGTTTAGGTTGGATATTAGGAAAAACTTCTTTACCGAAAGGGTTATCAAGTATTGGAACAGACTGCCCAGGGAGGTGGTGGAATCACCATCCCTGGAGGAATTTAAAAGACAGGTAGACGTGGTGCTGAGGGCCATGGTTTAGGGGTGGTTTTGGCATAGGTTTATGGTCGGACTCAATGATCTTGAAGGTCTCTTCCAACCCAAGTGATTCTGTGATTCTATGAATATATTATGCATTTAGCTGCCATTATGCCAATGGCAAAAAAAAAAAACCCAAAAAACATTTGTCTCAATTCTAAATTATAATATCAAAAACTTCTGGAAAGATGGTATTTCTTGCAAATTAAAAGTAAGTGTCACACGTAGGAGTTTTTCATGTGCTCAAAGATGGGCATGATTTTACAAATATTTTTAAAATAGGCACTGAAGTAGAAGTAAGTACACTCAGGAGTGTACTTTCTCATTGGGGTTATAGATAAACACAGGAAAAGTGACTCCTTAACCATAACTAACCATATGATGGTGACATTGCAGTATATAAGCACTTATACGTATGTAAGTGTTAAGCAAAATATACACCACCAAAAACTGCAGTTGAAATGAGACATATTTCTTTGTATTTCCTTCAGAAAAACAATGTCTGAGTCTGTGCTAAGAAATGAGTCTGTCATTCAACAGCAAGAGATGCGTAAAGCGGAAAAAATCAACCATTTTAGGGAACTTCGAGAGCTGGCTTTGGAACAAAGAGAAAAAGAACAAAATGCCAGAGCTTTATTGAAGCACAATGTACTTGAGATGTATGAGAATCTGCAGGTAGGTTTTCAAGGTTACTTCCCGGTAATTATTACTGTGGTATCCACCACTAGTATGAACACCTTGATCAACCATTCTCAAGACTTTTGTATTCAGTATCAATAATTGGAACCAGTGAACAAGCTTGAAATTTAGCTTGGGCAAAGGTTAAAGCTAAAGGCTCTAGGGAAAAAATATACTACACAGCATCCTCAATATGATATTCTTAGTACCGTCTTGATACAGCTTTTTTCAAAAAACACTATTTTAAGAATATCACTATAAAATGATAAAACGTCTCCAATTTAGCTGTTTTTGGGGGTTATAGAATTGCACAAGGGCTTTTTTGGCAAGTAATAAAGAACAAGATAATTTAGACGGGGGGGTGAGTTGCTTGTAATGTGTCTTACAGCAAAGTTAGAGAACACAGTTTTCATGGTATATACATGATGCCAACAAACAAAAAAATATGGCATTATTAATCCTTAAAAAAACATGTCTATAAGTAATAAATTTGATAGTATCTGTTGTTAGGATTAACTCAGCTAAGGCACTGCATATGAAATTGCCACAAATATTTTAACAAAACTAGCTTAACCCTTGAGTGTCAACAGGAGCAAAATGTTTTGTTACACAGTGGTGATACGATAACCACTAGTGATCAGCTGGTGACTATTTAGAGCTCTTAAAACTGGATGAGACAGTAAAAAAAATTTTACATCAAACCGACCTATTTACAGAAATCACTTGAAAACATCTCCTTAACAAGTTCCCAGACAGCCTGATTTATATTACTTAACTACAAGTCTGCAAGGAGCCATAGTTTTCTACCAGTGACTGGTGGATCCTAATAAGAGTGCGTGTCCAGGTTTTCAGATGTTCCTATGATTTTGGATGCCTAACATATCATACATTAGAAAGGCAAACTTTTGTTAAGATTAGTTCCTTGACTCTTTCTAGAAAGTATGTCCATTGAAGATGTTTCACAGCACTAATTTAAAATGAGAGCTACTTGTGAATACGCATACTGTGCTCATTAGCACTTTTACAGTTTTTTCAGCTGTAGACCTCAGAGAACTATATAAAGGTATCCAGATACACCCATTTTCCAGGATGGAAATGTAAAGGAAAATGTTTTCAGAAGTGTCCAAGTCCCACTTGCCCTAAGTCTCATTGAAGGTCAATGTGATTTAGGCTCCTTTAGTCTCTTAAAAGACTAGAGGTCCTAAGCCATTTTGGCATTGCTAAAAACTAGGTTTTAAGGGTCTTGTTTAAGACAACAAGGCAAGCCAGAAACCAAAGAGGGGCTAGACCTGGATGGGTAACTAGTCTGTTGCCCTATCCTCCTTTCACGCAATTAGCTTATTATGCCAGCATTTAAAAAGGATTTTAATGAACTTTCTCTTCTACTTCATCTTGAAAAGATTGACATATAGCTGTTTCACTGTGACAAATCAATAAAAATACATGTAAAAAGGAAGGGAGAGATGCCCTCCCTGTACTTACAGAGTCACAAAGTGAAACATTACAGAAAGGATGCAGCTGCTTGTGATGAAATCAAGATTCATGTACCAGGGGGGGTTATTGCTGTTTGTTTTTGGCTAGGCATCCTTAGATGAAACACGAGGCAGAGTTCACAGCATTCGGGAAGCATACAGAAGTAAGCTGCTAGAGGCTGAGCGCAGAAAACAAGAAGAGCTGGCAGCTCATGAAGCAGCCATGCAAGCAGAGCAAGAGAAGAAAAGCCCAACTGCGCACAAAAAAAAGCTTGGAAAAGGTTTAGGGAAGAAAAAGTAATTGCTAGCACTACCGAATTGTATTTAACAGTTTGGGAAAGAAAGTTTACTGCCAAGATGAGAAAGAATGTTGTTGTCCATCATTTTTGTCAACTATATCTCATTTTATCTCTTTGCCTGGTGCTAGTGAAAAAAATGATCTAGTATTCTTCTTTTTGACAAAGTGTTTGGTATCTTGCTTCTCATAAAGGTACTCACTACTATTAAAGTTTGTGTGTTTTAATGGAATAAAATTCTGCAACAAAAGTTCCACTTAGATTCTCCTAAAATCACAGTGTCTTTTGTCCTCTTTTTCCAATCAAAACAGAACCATTCAAGAATGAACCAGAGTTGAAACACTGAATGTAACATATCAGTTTTGAAGTCGTTTAACTTGGCAGAAACATGAGCCCTTAAGTGGATGACAATTTATGGAGTTTATAATAATTAAATAGTGGCATACCGCACATTTCATATGCAGGCATTGGAAGGCTTCCCAAAGCCTGTTTCAGTAGATACGAGCTTTCTGTGTACTGTAGTATTTTTCCCTTTCATCATTCTCTTATGTGTTTTTGAATCTCACAGTGCCTCTCTGTAGTAGCAAACTCATGGTATGACCTTCCAAAGCCTGTTGAGTACTCCTTAAAATCCTATTACTCTCTTTGTTTTTCTTTCCTAAGCTATACAGCCCACAGTGGCTTTGCTCAAAATGATTACAGTAGACCGTTGGGTCCTAGACATTCATCTGGAATTTAAAAATACTTCTTAAAGGTAGAACCGGTGTGTGAATGAAGTGGCAATCACAGTCTTTCTACACGAAGGATAAAATATTTCCTCTAAGCTCTTGCTTCCATTAGCATAGAATTCCTTTAGTTTTCATTATTGACATCAAACACACAAAAAAAGTGCATTCATACTCATTAGCTATCACTCTGTAGTCAGAGACAATGGTCAAAACTCTTACAACACTGAAAACTGTCTCTAGACCAGACAGAGCTGTTTTAAATGGCTTCAAGAACTTTTTTTGTGTATGTAGTCACACACAGAAGCTTGGGAAGTTGGACTGCCTACATAATGTACAGTTACAATATGTCCAGGATGTCCAAAATCATTTCATTATCTAGGCAAAATGAGAAACCATGAGACTCGCCTATTTTATGCAAATCACAAGAAATGTTATCTTTTGCATTCTGGCTAGCCATTGCATTTGAAACCAGCTTTTCTTCTGCATCTTAAGGACACACCAGATGTTTGACTTCTGCTGGTTTTGCTCACCTCTGGTCTATCAGTACCTGCTGCCAGGCTTGAACTTGACTGACTCCTCTGTCAGTTCTGTGATGTCTGTTCTTTGTACATCATCACACCTACACACCTGCTGCGATGCCTCTGCCTCCATTCAGCCTCCTTCCTCCCGTACAACATAAACTAAACTAACCGGCTTGAGTTTTCATGTTTGAAAAGGAGGAATTGAAACCAGAGTCCTAAAACTGCACTGGTGATTTTTATTTCAAAGAGCAGGAGCTAAGTTTTGCTTTGACCCATGCAGGCTGCAAATAAAAAGCCTGTCAGTCTTGTGCTATAATTGCTCTGACTTTGTCCTCTCTATTTTGGAATATGGGCTATACTGCTTCATAATATTCCATCTTGTTTCCATGGCAATAGCACGTGTTGGTTGTCTTCTTATGTGAATCTCTAATGAGCTTCTGTAGAGGAAGATCAAGCTGAAGTTCTGTTCTTGATGTCACTGCAAGCGCTATAATGACATTCTGTTGTAAAAATCAATCCAATTCCGAAAGCCAGCATAATCGACATCTAAATGTCAAAAATTCAGCTAATAACCTGCATGATCAGAACCCATGTCTGCATGTAATCAGCTATAAACAGACTTAAACTCGGACACAGTGTACTCAGATCTACATTATCAAATCTAGTTCTGATGTTATACACAACCCTAAGTTTCATGATTTCCTCATTTTAAAAAGTAATGTGGCATCATCAGAATCTGCTGTGTGATTTGTGAATGTCTCTATTGGCTCATTTGTCGTTTCAACAATGCAGATATGATGAGGGAATGAATTACTGTCACACTGTTTAATTGCATGTACTTTGGAGTATGTAATGTTTTAAGAGACACACAGTAGCAGTTTTATTAAATCCCTTTGCACGTTCCAGAAAAGCAAAATATCCACTTACATTGTAATGGAGCCTGGGAGAGAAAAGGCCTTGTTTGAACTATGCAAAAGAATTTACATACATTGGACCCAGAAACAGATGACTGATGACATTTCGTATGCATCACTTTTACATCAAGACAACAGCTTTTTACATGGTGCACTATATTACAGGCTAAGTTAGTGGGGAAAGCTGTACAAAAACTAAACCAAAATGTAACTGTATTTCAAAACAGCCATTTGCGGTAATCACAGAATCATAGAATCACTTGGGTTGGAAGAGACCTTCAAGATCATCGAGTCCAACCATAAACCTATGCCAAAACCACCCCTAAACCATGTCCCTCAGCAAATTTAAGGAGTCGTCATATTTAGCACTTCATTGTAAGAAAAACACACAATTAAAACTAAATGCTGTGTTTTAATTGATGTGATTGTTTCCTCCAGTTTGTAGGCCAAGCTTGCCCAAAAGTCAAATTGTGTGTTCCCATGGATAAAGCACTTTTGCCCTTTAGGAGTCAGACAGCTTTTAAGCACCATAATTTATGAAATTTAACCAGCTTTTATATCAAAGATATTTTACTGCCTGTACTCAATACAAGAAATTGCTCAAATTCCATTTTTACAGATTGTACGTTTCAGAAACATGCCATATTGCATCAACCTTTCATTTTTTTTAATGTTTCCAGTAATAAAAGCTCTGGAATTTGGATAGTCATTGTTCCTGCTTGTACTCAGCTTGGCAATTCAGGGCCAGGTTCAGTACGGGTGCAAGAACAAGCTTTAAATTATGTGCTTTCTTATTCAGTAAAGGACTTCGGCAAAGACTGAAACATGAGGTCAAGCCCTTTACAGAACAGAATAAATAGGGAAAGCTTTTCTGAATCAAGACAGGATTGCTGGATCTTCTAAGATGACAGTCATTTCGGTGGTGCAACAAAGCATACTTTACTAGGCATCTGGTGGCTTTGAGTCACAGAAGAGAGGGTTTGGGTTTGTGGGAGTGGGAGCAGGAGTTGAACTGTTGCCTTCTACCATTCCTTATAGAAACTCCTCCCTGAGTTTGCACAGTTTATCACTTACGCAGCCTCTAATGTTTGTTCATGGAAGACTGTATACGATGAACATGTCTAAAGGTTGGAGTTTAGTTGTCTTATGACTTGGAGAGTTACGTACTTCTCCCCCAAAAAGCCAAGTCTTACTCCTGAAGAAGAGTATGGCAATAGCCATCTCTGTACATAGATGAAGAGGATGGAGTACTCCAGCAGTTCAGAAATCGTGGTCTGTCTCTGGAAGAAGATTGTGTGATTCCTACAGAGCCAGTCTGGAATATTCTGGTAAGATTTTCCTTTTGTGTTTGTGGGATTCTCCCATAACCTACGTGCCTCCAACTCATGAGCCAAGTGCAGAGCTAATCCCACTCTCTGTTTAAACTGCAGAAGGACGGTCCCTTAGTATCTGGTCCCTGCTGAGGACTTGCAGAAGGAGAAGCAGTTTCAGGAATCAGCACAGTGGCATGTGAGAGACAAGCCTGGCTTTCCTCCTGTGGACTAACTATGCAGTCTGAGAGACATGATGAGCTCAGAGCTTAGGGCAATACTGGAAATACTTACCAATTATACTTCATGTTTGGCTGGAATTTTGATTAAAGATTTAGAGATTCTTTAGAGCAGGGGGACATCTTTCAGAGCATCTTTGAGGTTGAGCTGCATTTTTGTAGTGGTAAAAAAAAATAAAAATTGTTTACTGCACTGATTTTTGATATTCATTTCTCTTTCATATGAAGTATAACCAGTTATCCAAAGGAAAATGTCACTGTTCAGCAGAAGTTTTGAAAAGTTTTGATAGAAACTGCAAATGCCACAGGAGAATGAAAACTTTTCAGCATGTTAGACGGCATTGTGAATAAACCCTGAAGAATTCCTCAGACTTTGCTTGCTTTACTGCTACATTTTAGGAAAAAAAGGTAGCATTCACAAAGCAATGGCAGGTACCTGAGAAAGCAATTAAGTCTTTGACTTGATAATTCAGTTTAATGGGGATTAACTCTCTAAAGAGTTAATCGCTTCTAATAATTCTTTGTAGGTGTGTTCTGCTAAGCTTTAGTGGTTTTCACTGCTTGATCCTTTTCTTTTGACCAGCTATTCTGAACTAGAAAGGATCTTTTTCATTAAAATATGTATCTAAAGTCACTTTTTAATGCAAGTAGCTTCATTAATCTTCAAATGACTTGTCCCATCTGCTTTGCTTTAATTTGGCTGGCATTTACACAATGAGTTACAGACCAAAAACCAGACCAAGCCCGTTCCAGGATGCCTCGCTGCTGAGACAAGCAATGTGCTGTGAAATCAGGCTCAGTTCTGAGCTGCCAGTCTGCTCACCCCGGCAATGTGCAATTTACCAGCTATGTAAGGTCTCATTTCAATTCAAGGAAGAGACACAGCATTTATGCACATGCACAGCATTTCCCCTCCAAAAGGCAAGAAAAGTGTCTACATATTTTGTCTGGCAGAAAACATAAGAGAACAGCTTTGCATAATCACACAGCAGTTTGCAGAATGAAAGTAATCTCACTTTCAGAGCCCTTTTTTCCTCTCATTCATTTCTTGAATCAGCCCTAATAGATCCACAGTCCAGGTAATATTTTGATGATTTAAATATTCTTGTTATTTGCAGAAAAACAAGATGCTGTTGTCCTCCATCTCAAAAGAGGACAAAGATAGGAAAGAACTAGACAGTCAGGGAAGGAGAGGAAACAGTCTGTGTTGTATGAAGTGAGACAATAGCACAAAAGAAAGGTGCATTGAAGACATTGCTAGCTAAAACAGGAGAAAAGAGAGAGGGGACAGTCAGGTAGGACTCAAGACCTTCGATTTGTGTGGCGATAAGGATGTGGTTAGGGACAGTGGTTCAGGGCCCGGCAGGCTGACCTGAGAACGGGATAATGTACGCACCCAAAGGTAGCCAGGACACGTCACTTCAGGTCGGGTCTGGAGGCACACTCCTCTCTGAAACCCGGGCTCCTCTGCCCAACACCTGGGCTCGTCCCTAAGGCCAAGCATCAAAACGCTCACTCTGTCGGGGACACACGAGAAGTGTTTGCCTTACACATGGTAGCCCGGTGGCTGCAGCGCAGTCCATGGAAAACGGCAGCCCGGCTTCTGTACCCTCTGCCTCAGAAAGCTGAAGTGGGCTCCCTGGTGTGTCCCCCACCCAGCAGGGTGTCACAAACATCTTTCCCAGCTATATTTGAGTTGGGGCCACTGTGCAATGCTCCCAAGACCAGGTGTAGAGCACAGCAAGAGAAAGCCTGACTTCCGTGCATAACCCAACTTGCTGCACAACTGGAACATGCGAGCAGGAGGGATACAACAGCTACATGTTCAGGGATGTTGGTAAGGTTTAACTTGCTGATAAGTCAAATAAATAAAGCATCTTGCAAAAAAGAGACAATTATTTTGTGGCCTGGAGTGTCCTAGGTTTAATTTCCATCCCGTGGCCGGACATTCTACAGGTGGCAAGGAACAGATGACGTCAGCTCCAGACAGGGTACAGAGGCAGTCAAAGCACTGTGGCATGGCTAGGAGCAACCAGAACTACTTCAGACATGCAGAAAGCAGAAAATGCCTAAAGGGACATAAAGGGGCAATAAAATATTCATCTTCTCTACATCTTCTCCTCCTTACCCTGCTTATGCTGGAGACCACAACGCAGCTCCACGCGTTCTGCTTTAAGGCCACAAATTTTTATTTTTTTTTTTTTGCACTACAGAGAAACCTTGAGCTGGCTCTGGAGACAGTTGTTGGCAGAGGCTAGAATCATAGATCTAGAAATGCAGGAACGACTAAAGCTGCTCTGCTCCCAGCCATCTGGGTAGACAAGGGGATGAAATCTTATATGTCAGAGGGTTTTACATATCCCATAAAAATATAACTTTCAGGAACTGGAGAACGATGAGATCAGAAATTAGTCACAGGTGCCTAAAGCAATGCTTATACTTTCCTCTCTGATACCGCAGAAATGTGGCATGAGGGAATGCAAGATTCACCTGAAGAAGGAATCAGAAGCTGCTACCTCTCACCTTGTCCTTACTCTTGATAGAGTGAGTTTCACAGCACTTCCCTGGCATCATCAACAGCATTTTCCCTTGTTTTTCCCTCATTTCAGTGCAAAAGGTAGGTTTCCCAAAAGCACATTTCTCCAACTTGCTTAAGCGGCTTTCACCTAAGCTATGCGGTTTACAGTTTCAAAGACTTCATTGCCATCTTAGCTTTTTTGAGTGTTTTCTTTTTTTCTCCCATATATTAGTGGCTTAACACATTGCAGCTGCAATGTTGCAGATGGAAACTGTTTTGATAATTGGTGATCTGAAATACCATTTATGCATAGACTGAGATATTCAAATGCTGTTTAGGTTGTTTGTCCATCTATATCCATATCTGCTTTCTCGTAAAGACTCTGATTTATTCAACCCAAAACCAAAAAAAAAATAAAAATCCTCAGATTCCCTGTTATACCATTTACAAATTGGATACACGGAAAAGCAACTCAAGATGAGGTGTCATTCTATTTCCAGCCTTCTCACTGACCTTAGCGAGAGCACGAGGTCTATTATTTTCTCCCACGTACCTATCAGCACACGTGTGCTGAGTATATCATTTATATAGTTTAACACACAGTCAGCACTGGTGCAACAGTGCTGACGTGCAGCACAGAACAATTGCAAATCAGGCGTAAGACATTTTGTGAGATCAAGTCCCTGCTTAGTGGAATTCAGCTGGAGTTTCGCTAGAGGCCAGGACTTCACCAGCGGGATGCGCAGGGTAGGACATTGTGAGACATCATCCTTGACAGTCCAGTTAACGACTTTGCTTTTAGATACTCCAGGGCTCAAAGTCTCCTTGTTCAATCCTTTTTTGTGAGTTCCACTGGTTTCATTGCTGCTTTCATATTGTCACCCTGGTAGCAATGTGGTTAGATGGGGAAGTAATATGGATGAAGTGGAAATAAAGTAGAAACCAACAGAAAAGTTGTGCCACAGTGATTTTTTTTTTTTTTTTTTTTTTTTTTTATCAGAGATAGTACAGACAGTATAGGGGCACTGCAGAACTCTGGCCAACTAAACGTGGAGGCTGAGTAATTTCACCACTTTTAAAAATTCATAATGATTGTTGCCTGGAGGAATTTCTAAAACGAGATGTGAATGTGTCAGTGCCAACAGGTAATAGACACGGTGACTAAGGTTAATTAAGAGAGTATTTAGCTTACTGAATGGCTTGTGATTTTTTGTGTAGTCCCGATGCTGCTGTTTCCTCACGTAAAAATCGAAAACATTTCACTTATCAAAACAAAGTAAGGCAACTCTACAGTCATTCTGAGGAGTCTCAACACCTTCCACCCACAGCAGGTGTGTCCTCGTCTCGTAAAAGCACAAACCAGCCAAACATCTGCGCGCACTCTCCGTGCTTCTTTGCCAAGCCGGGGGGGACAATCCTTTTCAGACCGATCGCAAGAGAAAAAAAAATAAAAATTAAAAGAAGAGCTCCACCAGCCGCGGCAGCGCCTGCCCCATCGGCTCACTAGAGGGGGCTGTTTCGGTGTCCGCTGCACCCCCTCGCCTTCATCCCCAGCTCGCTTCCACACTCCTCCCGCCGCCGCGCTGCAAACTGGGGACGGGAGGGACGAGGCGGGGACACATACGCACACACACCCACACACCCACACACACCCCCCCCCACGCACACACACACACGCACATACACACACACACACACCCCCCAAGGAGCCCAGGGGAGCTGCTGCTCAGAGCTGTTTCCTGGCCGGTCTCTCTGAGCAATTCATGGCCACAAAAGAGAAATGCTGAATTTCTAGCTGACCTGGGCTCGTTTCTGAGAGACTACAGGCAAGGAGATCTGTCTTTTTAGTCTTTTATTTACCCCACAGCAAAATATGTACTCAGTTTTGAGCGACTATAAATAGACAAAGTAAAAAACAACAACTGAAAGGCAGAATAACAAAAGCTTAGTGCTTTCAGCCAGGCCCCTCAAAGCCGTGCCCTGTCTTGCCCTATTCTGCTTTTGAAGGAGAATGAAATCTGTGTGAACTGGAAGGATTTCGTGCGGCTTTCAATCCCTTTTCTCCTTTCAAAGACCATCCGGGTAAGCATTTGACGACAAATTT
Source organism: Chionis minor (assembly GCA_013398295.1). Classification (NCBI taxonomy): domain Eukaryota; kingdom Metazoa; phylum Chordata; class Aves; order Charadriiformes; family Chionidae; genus Chionis; species Chionis minor. Next base: position 1,437,403 of record VZSF01000206.1, read on the forward strand.
CAAATGCAGCTCAGCCCACTGCTGCAAAGCCCCACGAAGGCAGGCGCTGTCTCTGTCTACCTTCAGCTGCCTCGAGCCTTTGAGTCCTAGAAGACTTTTCGACTTCTTGTTTTCAGTTCTTGTCCTCGGGCCAGCTAACAGCTCAGCTGACCTTTCTCCGCCAGCAAGGCTGACACCAGCGCACGGTATTGATCTCGTTGCAGTACAAGAGGTGTAGCCAAAATACCGATAGTCACTTACCTTTCACAGTGTAGTACAGTGAACTTCCGAAAAGTACAAGTGCTTGTTCAGGAGCCTGATAGAGTAAATCATTAAAAATACCCGCTGTCCATTGTGCCTCTTGACATTCATTGTGCTGCAGCTGCGACTTGTTTTATTGACTCATTATAAGGACATAATGCACTGGGGAGTCAGTAACTTGGAAAGGGAAGTATCTGCTGTCCCACAAATCGTCCCTCTAATTTTGTAACACATTACACTTTAAAGGCAGGTCATAATGTTCCCAATCAGTTACCAAAAGGTAGGTCTCTAACTAAAAATGACTTGATTTTGTGAGGAGGTGAGGAACTTGCTTCAAATTGGGGCACTGAAAATCAGGGCACTTTGAATTAACTGCTGGTGGAGTCTAGCTCTGAAAACACGGGCTGCCGTCGCCGAGTATAAGGCTTGCCTTTAAAACAGATCCAGGGAATGAACAAGCATAAAAATACTCCAGAAAACTTCAGGGTACTGTTCAGTGGCACTGACGGTGCCTGCACCAATGAGGAGCATGACCTGCAGGCCCTCACCTTGAACAAAGACACAGTTCGGGTGCCATCCCCACTGGCTGTGCATTTGCTTGACCCTGGATGGGTTCTTCAGCTGGGACACCAGATCTGCACTCTGCATGTTGCACAAGAGGAAAATGGGGGACTGGGATAAGCGGGGGTCTGTTTTCTCCCTTCCAAGTACTCTTGCACAGACTGAGCAGCTAACTGTACAGGTAAATTAAATCACACCACGGGCTGCTAAGGTTTTTGAACAGCTGGTCGACCTTTTCCTTCCATTTATGAATCTGATAGGTATTAGTATGCTGTCTTCTTTCAGCAAATTTTTGAATTGCAGCATTGAAAGCTGCAGGAAACCACTTAAATTTGTTTTAAGTTTTGTTTATTACTTCTTTTTCAAATGTTAGCATGCAGCAAAGGTCTGCAGGAGCCCATCCCTTCTCAGGGACAAGAAGACTGCAAGAACCTTCTGATGGGGAACAGTCCGTGCAGTCTTCTGCCTATAATAAACTTTCTTTCCCCAGTATGTGGGCAACAAGACAGAATATCACAGAGATTAAAAAACAGATTGAAGCTCTCATTGTGTTTAAGCTGCAGTATATATTAGGATATGGCATTTGTCTAATGATGAGTCTTATGGCTGAGGTGTTAAAAAAGAATTAGTCTAGGCAATTTAGCCACCAGAGCTATTGATATTAACAGAAGCAGTCTGATTGACTTTGAAAGTCTCCAATTATAATCCTTGCTATAATGATGGTTATTCTTCTCTGTAGAGCACTACTGAGCCTCCACTTTTGACTCATACCAGATTCCCACTGAAGTCAGCAGGAGCTGTGCTTGAGACGGGGCTCTCAGAGGCAGTACTGTTTGTCCAAAAGTAAACAAGCTGTTCCTGTAAATTGGCTCCCTAATATGGACTGGTTTCCCCTTTGTATGGAAATAGCTCTAATCAAATGTACAACTTTTGCTTTGTTCTGCCACAGGAACAAAATGAGGCCTAAGGTCTGGAGTATTTTCAGACTGGTCCAGCACTGTAAATGTCTTAACTAGACTTTTCAGGCTGGCAGATTTAGGGGCTGGCTTGAGTCTTTGAGTCTCCATCCAATAATTCACTATCAAGAACACCCTGCTTGCCTGTAAATCTTCTCCTCATTAGTTTTTAGACAGACAAGTAAAATAGCTTTAATTGATTTCATCATCACGATTAAAAGGAGGTAAGTAGATTTACTGCAAGAGAAGCAAATACTCAGGTTTATTGTGGAAAGCTTACACGGAAAAAATCTATCTTCATCTCCTTACCTACTGCATTATATACTCAGGAAAACTCTGCGTATCGATTGTGGGTGAAGTTGTTAATTGCCTGGCCAGCGCTGCAACTGAGGAAACGTGTTTGGGAAGCGGCTTTCCATTTTTGTAGAAAAAGAGGAAACGAAGACAGTGAGGCAGGGAAAACCTGAAATAGCAAAATTCATGAGACTATCATTATTCATGTTAAGATGCACAATGTGAGCAGAAGATCTTCATATTAGGAAGTTTCTGTAAAGGTTAGCTTGCTGACAAATTGCTCCCATTATCTCTGTAATCACTTACTAAGCTGTAAAAACCATAAATCTCCCATCTTGTGAGCAGATCTCTGGAAGTACAATCCCATGGGATTCTGCATGGCCCTACCAGCCTGTTGAAGTCAATTAGAGGATGGGGTTAGGGCTGCCACCTCAGGCTGTGCTTGAATGTTGTTGTATTCTCTTATTTCTGGCAGAATTGGGATCTTCAACCCTTCAGTATTTGTCTGGACATCAGTGAGCACATATATCCACAATCAGAAGTATATGGACATTTCTTCATAGAGAGTTTTCAGAAATACGATTACAAGTGCCCTTTAATGCCATGTTCTACGCTTTCCTGTGTCCTTTATAGTTCTCTGCTACATGATCGCTGTGTTAACCTAAAGCCGTATCAGTATTTTATGTCAAGCTGGTTTTTTGCTGACTCCTCTTTCCAAAATTTGCAGTACCAAACACTTATAATCATTCACAGAAACACAATGGAGAGTATCACCCAGAAAGTTTTCCATTGCAGTGCTGGCTACAGTGGGTTACCCTGTGGTATTCGAGCACTTGCATACAGGAATGGTTTCTGTCTCCTGAGAGCGCTGGATGGCAAGGCGTTTTCCTAGTTTTTCAGAGAGTAATTTGGGTATTAGCAGTAACACCACTTCAGCATCGTGGTGTTAGATGGGAGGCTCAGAATGGCCACGGTTTCATAGTGAATCTGGGGTCTTGCAGGACCTGGGCCCTAAGCACACCGTAATTTTGACAACCCAACCAATTCCTTCTCTCATTAAACCATAGCCTTGCTGCACAACTCAGGAGGAGAAACACTCTTGCTGAGCGCACATTACCTTCCTTCTGTTGGGAGGGAAATCAAAATTTGAAAAGTCATCTCATCCTTTTTTCCTCACCTTACTTTTGCAAAATAAAAAAGTGAGGCTTCCTTGCATTAACCAGGCAGTGACTGTGTCTGAGAGGTGCTCAGGGAGCTCCCACCTGGAGAGGAGACGCCAGGTTAATCTCAGATTTCAACTTTTCTGCTACCTGCAGCCAGCGGTGGGGGCGGGATGCTTTTCAAGAGACACGAGTGTCATCTAGTGGTGAAATAAACCCACTCAATCACACCCCAAGGGCCACCATCTGCCCACTGGTTTCCAAACCGAGCAGTGGGCAACATTTTGTTTCTGCTGCTCTTTAACAACCTAATGCAGAGGTATGTAATAATGCTTATTTTAGCTTTTGTCTGTCCTTGTGGGATTTATTTTACGCAGGCTCATGGAAAATAATATAAGCCAGGCACCGTTAAGCAAGCAGCAGACACTAATGGCTCTCTGCCCCAGGTTTTTGTGTCCCTGCAATGAGATAAAGGATATGTCTGTCTGGGTACAATGACCACCAGCACCAGCCTTGCTCCCCAGGAGTTAAGTGAGAATTTGAGAGGATAAAGGGCCATTTAAAGCTTTATTTACTTGTTATATTGTGCACTATGTCCATTGCAGGAATGGACATTCAAGGTCTTTGCATTTTAGAGTACATTTTCTCTCAAACCCTTTTGCCACTTTTCACACAAAATCCAGATTTATTAGTGAAGCAGAGCATAAACGGAGTAATTCTCTTTTAATCAGTCAAATACAAAAGAAGAAACACCATCTCACCAGGAGCCTCACTAGTAGAAGAACACACAGGGAAAGGTAGCTGAGCTGGTAACAAAACAGAGTGGGGGAAATAGTAGATGGTTATGTATAATTTTCCTGATTTGACTTTCTGGCAACTTATCACAGTAATTGCAATGTAACAAGCCCAGCTCAAGGTTCTGTGCTGGTCTTCAGAGGAAAAGCAGACTTTGAATGCCCGCAAGTCACCTAGAAATCATCACGTTGTAAAATTGCTCCCACAGTTGGGATCCACTTGAGTCCACTCAGTGCACATTTCCAAGTGCAGAACTGGAAACCCACATTTTTAGGACAAAGGTGAACTTCCCGTATTTTCAGCTGATGCCAGGTATTGAGCCTTAAAGAAAATCCCAGGTGCTAAAATCAGGAGAGTTGAGTAGGGGCTGGTGGATGGAGGCAGGAGAGCTACATGGCCTTGGAGCTTTGCTGTCACCATGGACAGTGTGAACAGAGAGGCCACGGCAACTTATCACCCTTCCCTCCTGCTGGAACAAGGTCTGTGGGCCATGCCAGTGAAGAAGAGACTCAGGCCTCTGCTCCCTCTTCTAACTCGACAGTTTCTCTGAAGAGTAATCACACTAGAAAATGACAAATACCCGATGGCCCTTTGGAACGGGCAAGGGAAAAAATGTAGTTGGTCCTGCTGATCCCTGGGACTGTGTTGTTCCACATGTGTCTTGTCACCAGTTCAGTGCCAAAGAAGCACTCCTGTGTTTAAGAAAGGGCACATTCCTAGTTCTGCCCTTGAAGCTGTGAGCAACGGATGCTCTGTTGGCAAAGGATGCTCCAGCAGCACAGAGCAAAGGATGCTGTAATTCCCTTCCCAGAGCAGAAGTCCTCCTTTCCCACCCTTTCACCCCTTCTTACAATTGTCCCTAGCCTGTCTCCTGGCTCTGTGCTGTTTCCTTTCTTTGATGCTGGATCTTTTCCTATTAATTAGACACCTCTGCACAGCTCTGCATCTGTCAGGGGCTGACCCGCCGCCTCCCGCCTGGTTGCTCGCCCTGTGAGCTGTAGTAGCGCTAATGCTGCTGCCAGCAGCTGGTACAGCACTGAAAAAGGTGCATGAACCTGAGAGCCTGCACTCCCCCATCACCACCCTCCTCCTCCTCAACCACGTGCCTCTCTCTCTGTGTGCTGTGCAAAGACGAACGCTGCTAATCCTAGATTTGCTCTGTTCAGCAGCACATCCTATATTGTATCAGCAAAACAGAGCACACTAGTTTGCGGTGGGGCTTTTGAACCAGCTGAATCAAACCATGCCCCTGGCTGCTCGCTGATTTGCTCCTGACCTCAAAGGTCCTGTGGTCACAGGGACCACGTCGCGAAAATTTGAGAATCCAGTCCCGCTTCTAGGAAGAGAAACTAAGGGCATCTTTCATCATCCTTCAAATGGTGCTTTACCTCCCACTGCTTCGCAGCATTTTGTGCTAGAGCAGGCCTTGGGCAGTCACGCCACACGCGTTTCTTTATCCTAGGGGTGCGTGCGAAGGGAAAAAAACCCAACAAACAACCTAATAAAAAGCCCTGAGTCCCTTTGCAAAGCTGCCAGCTGGCTGCTGAACAGTGTGCGGGGCAGGGCTCGGATCAGCCAGGTAGTCAGGGCTCTTGGCAAGCGAAGGGCAGCGAGCACATGGGTCTTTCCCCTGCGTTGCTCCGTGCCTGGGGCCACAAAGGGAAGGGCGATGGAGAGCCGGCGGCTCTTGCTGTTTGCCAGCCCCTCAGCCTCCCTCTGCCGTTCCCTGTAAAAGCTGACCCGGCGGGGCTCCCGCTCGCTCTTTCATTTGTCAGCCCGCCTGCGTCAGCAGTAATGCGGGGAGCTCAGCTGCTCATCATCCCAGCTGATAACGTCTCGGGAGGAATTAGGCAAGGCATGCTGGTAAGAGGGAGAGAGAGGGTTTGAGGGAGAGTAATCACAGGCACAATGATGGGAAATAAATGAGATCAGAAAAAAGAAACCAACAAACCCTCAAACAGGGTATTTTCAGGCTAGAAGGGAGTGTATTTTTAGGAGGATGGGGCTGTTCCAATCCCAGCCGTGGGGAGCCATGGGATCGGCAGCAGGTCTCCCCAGGATTTCAGCAGGGTTTGGCTCAAGGCTGCAGTGCGCGAGCTGTCACAAGGCAATTGGCAATCAGCACTGCTGCCTTTAGAAAAGCTACATGGGTGGGCTGAGAGGCTGGGTTGTCCCCGTGTCCACAGATGAGATGCGGCAGGAGGCAGGGGAGGGCTCGCAGATGCTGTTGGGTCTGCATGGGCTTTTCCTCTATCTGAGCGAAAGCGCGAAGGTTTGCGTGTCACAGGTGCTCAGTCACACACCTTTCAGCTGAGATCTGAAGCACTCCTTCCCCGTGAGGACAGTGCTAATGAGGAGAAGCCATGCCACACGCGGTCTGAGTGAAACCTGGGGAGGTCCTGGCCATGCGAGCAGCATTGTTTGCTGTGCAGCATCCAACCGGAGCCCAGTCCCTGGTACCTCCCTCGTCAGCAGAGTGAGCAAACAGACTACTATATCAAAAGAGGGCATACGTTTAATCAGTTCCTGTGATGCTGCAAAACTCAAATTTAATTTGATTTTTTACAATCTGCTTCACTGTTTTATCCACTGCTAGCACCAGGATGGCATTATTCTTCTCTCAGTCATTCCCCAGCAGAATGTGTTTCTTTTCACTGAAATTCAGTAAACATTGGGAAAACGCTATGTGTAGCCTAAACGGACGTGGCGACAGAACAGATTGTGCTCTGAACTTGGGGAGAAAGGTGAAATAGCTCATCCCAATCAGTTATGCTCTTTGTACGTGGGAGCAAAATCAGGCTGATTGTACATCTGCGTATCCTGCACTGACCTCCAGCTACATGGCATCCAGAGTCGCAGTGCCTGGATTGTCCAGTGCTGTGCACCACGGAGCAGCTGGGCTGTTCCAAATGCCACACAGTGACCCTTGGAGGGAAGTCGTGTGTCCAGAGTGCCAGCGCTGGGCTGACCACAGAGCTACAGACCAGCAGCGTCAGCGTAGAAAGCTGCCTTTCGTGGAAGCCATGGAAGGAACAAGTATGACAGTGCAGAATGAGCTTGCTTTGTTTTTAAGACTGTTGTTGTCATGTCTTTGCATCTAGAAGACGTAATAATCTTCTGTAATAAGACTGTAATAATTTATCAACGTTTTGCTTTTTTGGACATACATTTCATTTTGGATATACATTTTCCGTAACTCCAAATTTTCTGCGAAGTTCAGCAGTAAATGATTATTTAACAATCCAAAAAAAATTGCAAACCGCTCCCCCCCCTTTTTTTCTTTTTTTCTTGTTAGCTGGCCACCAACAGAAGAAGCCTCATTAGAGTGGTGCTGAAAACTAAAGCTTTAGCTAAGATTTTCAGAGTGACTGAGTGAGAATTGTCAAGGGAAAGGTGTCTGTCCTCTGCATATCAGGCCCTGAAAAGTAAGCCTAAAAAGGGGACATCTTGCTGATTGAATTCTTGGCCAGCGGCTACATTTGAATATTCAACTGCTGTGATGGCAAAGCCTCCCTTGAAATGAATTATTTTGCCTGACATCGTGCCACCAAGTTAAATTACATTTCATATTCTCGCGCACAAATTATCCCATACTGTGTTTTTCCTTTTGGAAAGTGCCTGGAGTAGGCAGGCATCCTTTGCTAACAAGCCTAAGAGAAAACGCCTAGCTTACACAAGTTAAAAAATGTCTGAAGGACTGATAATTTTGTCAGAAAGCACTTCATGCCTCCTAAGAGAAGATTATAAGCTATCACCTCTCGGCTAGTTCATAAATTATCAGGCCAGAGCAAGTCTGATTATTCTTCCATTTATAAGAATATTTAAAATAAAAATCATCACTACGTGTAGCACATTGTTGGTTGGTTCTCTATGAATGATTATGCATGTCAAAGCCTTTCACCAGGCAGCGTAGCTCTTGAGGTCTCAAGCAGGGTTTGCTTTGCCTTTTTCCCCGTAGGGCTTTGCTAGCTGCAGTTGCGAGAACTGGATGCAAATGCCGAGACTGGGGAGTAAGGCCCTTTGTCTTCAGTGAGACGCCACAAGGGTTATCCAGGCACATAATTCCCCATATAACAACCTAACTAATTCCCTTCAGTGAATTCAGCAATGCCTGGGTGCTCCTACAGAAGCTGTAGCCAGCAGCTCACGGGTGGAGAGGGCTTTGGTGCTGCAGGACTGGATCTCATGGCAGCCTGGTCCCAAGCCTCAGAGAGTCAGATGAGGCTTAACGGTGACCTTACTCCTCTTCCATACAAACCTGGGGTCCATTTGGCTCAGGAGGAACTCTTGTCTAAACACTTCCTTAATTCCCTGCTCTGTCTCAGCTCTGCTTCCCAAGTGTTGCATCCCTGCTCTGTTCCACGCAGTGATGTGCCAGCCAGGAGGGGGAAACCTCTCTGGGACCTCTGTCCTGACGTTATCTCAGAAGAAACTCAATCCTTGGACAGCTTAGGACCTTCCATAAAACCTGGGCCTTAGCAGAAGGAAGCTGAATGGAGAAAGCGAGCGATGCCTGGTGAAGGGACCACATAAAAACAAGCCTTGTCTCAGGTCAGCAGCAAATATGAAGTGGACCTCAGGGGCTTTGGCCCCCATCAAAGTATATTTTGAGCCAAAGAAAAGACAGCTCTAGGTTAGCTACTGTGAATAAAGGAATTGAGAGAAGAGTTAAATGATACGAGGCTATTGATGAAGGGAGAAGATGACTGGGTACAGGCTGAAAGTCTGAAAAACAGGCTTTTTCAGGGCGGGTGTGAGATGAGACAAGCAGCAGCTGGTACAGCATCTGCAAGGACTGAAGCAATGCTTGCTATAAGCAACGCAGTGAGGATGGGACCAGCTGCCAGTGCCCTTCTGTGTCACAGGGCCAAGATGTCCGACAGCATCTGAGTAACCAGCGCAGTGGTTTCTGCACGCAGGGACCAGTTTAGACGGGGATGCGTTTGGGCTTTTTACCCCAGCAGTTAGGGGTGGCTAACACTGCTGTCGCTCTCTAATGAAACAAGCCTTTTTTAAAAATCCCAAGGTGCAAACCTCCTTGAAACCTGTCGGAACAGGAGATGACACGACCACATTGAACATCTGCGATTGATCTGGAAACTCAGCTTAAACCTCCAGGGTTAACAGGAAAACAATCCTTTCTTCCTGGAAGGGAAAGAAGGGAGCTAATACACACAGGAATAAATAGGATTGTACCTTCTGTAGAGTACTCGTAGTATTAAAATAACCTTAATTCCCTGCCTGAGACAGTCCCCCTGCTTTTCCTTCATTTTGCATTCAGTAGTCTAAAGCAGGAGCTGTGGCACTTACTTTTGATTATTTTATATTTATTTTAATTTCTTCATTTTTGCAGCAAAACCTACAATCAATCAGACTCAGGGGCTCTGTGAAGTTTGCAAAACCCAAGCCCTACTCAGCTCCAGGCATTTATACATGACGCATACACTCATCAGTGCTTGCTGCTGTTGTTTCTCTGCCAATCACCTTACCCAATGTGAAGATGTGTCACAACACTGAGCAAACATGGAAACAGCCACTTTAATCAACCATATTTTCCCCATCTGGTAACTTTACTTTAACATGATAGTCCAGCTTTCACACAGATTTTATAGAGAGAAAGTTTACAAGCAATAAAAATTAACAGCCAGTATATATGCAACAAACAAATCAACAAACCCCCCCTATAGTGTGTGCCTGAGTGGATTTAATTCAAACTGTGACTAAACTGTGGTTGCATTTCCATGAGATATTTTGCCTGGGGATGTGCAGTATGCAAAAACTGTGATTCATCTCAGCAAGAACCAGACCAGGGGTGACAGGAAGACGTTCGGAGGACAAGCACAGAAAACCAGCCATAGCAGGAGAGGAAAGCTGCACAGAACTGCTTTGCACATGCCACGGTGCCAGTTGCCCTCCGAGCAACAACTGGGCAGGGCAATGAAGGCCTTCCCTTCTCATCTGCCTGCGAAGAACTTAGCTGGCTCCCTTTATCTTTACCTATCCTTCCCCGTAATGAAAAAAACCCACAGAGGAATGTGGTTAAATGCTGGGATAGTTCATGTTGTCCAGCTCTCCCTCTACCCTGCCTCAGATCGCACCGCAGTCAGAACTCCTCCACAGAATCACAGAATCACAGAATGTTAAGGGTTGGAAGGGACCTTTAGAGATCATCTGGTCCAACCCTCCTGCCAGAGCAGGTCCGACTAGACCAGGTTGCACAGGACACTTGAGAGACATTTCTGGGACCACTTCTTTCCCAGGAGAAGAGGCAGTCCCTGGGAGGGGTGGAGGGAGTGGGTGCCTTGCTAGAAGTAATCCTCTCAGTTGTCTGGTTCATGTGTTGTTAATGCAAGGGCTTCATTTCCACTGGCATAGATTAGGAGTATTAATGGCAACAGAACAATGAATATCTGTGCAACCAGAATCTGACGTCTTGCATTTGTCATGCCACCAAAGAGCTTGTTTTCAAATTATAAAACACTTGTGCGGTGAATGGAATCAAGCTCTGATAATTTGGATGTATGAACGATATTTTAAGGTCCAGTCGTTATTGCGTCTCATTCAAATACTGCAAGGATGGATGTTGGGTGAATGGAGTAGTTCACGTACATTCTGCTTCAGAGAGGCTTCTTTTCCCATCCTTCAGTGTGGCTGATTAAACTCCCTCTCCTCTGGTTGTTCACTTTCGGTAAGACTGTTGGGAGGGAGAAGACAAGCCGAACGCAGCCCAGCATGTGAGGATACAGTATTTTCAGGATACAGTGCTGGCTGGGAGCAGTAGTCTGTTTTCCTAACAAGGCAAAGATGATGTGGCAGCTCTGCTTGGCTCTTTTTCTCCCATCTTCTTGCTCCTTCCCCTTGCCCTCCCCCTTCTTTCCCATCAGCTGCATCACCTCTGTCAAATTTGTCAAAGGAATTGAGGGGTAGTATCTCAGAGGTACTAAGTTCCTACAGGTTTTGCCCAAATCAGAGGCAGAGAAAGTGACCCTACTAGAGGCTGCACTGAGGGAGGGGCAGGCTTCAGACACTGCCTTGCAGCCTTGAGGCAGCCGCTCGCTGCCCAGTCCTTACACACACCGCTCCTGGTTGCTTCAATTACTGGCTGCTTTTTGTCCAGTTATTTTCTGCTTTTCGTCCAATCGAGAGGCCAAACACAGGTGAGGGGGTGGGATGGGATCAGGCTAAGCATGGCAATAGGATGGAGGGGGATGCAGGAAGGGCACGGAGGGGTTGCAGGAGATAGAAGTCTGCAGCAGGGGTAGAAGCTGAGCTGGGGAGCTGGAAGCACTGCAGATCTGACTGAGGACATTGCAGAGTGCGTGAGTGCAGGGTCCCTGAAGTTAGTGATGAGGAGAGGGAGTCCAGAGAACAAAAGTCTGCCTGTAATATTAACTCATTTTGTCTATTTTCTGTGCAGAACTTGGAGTGAATTAAAAGAAATGAGTCAATGAGATGTTTCACAATTTATGTTTCCCGTAACAAATTGTTTCTAAGGAATGCAATGGATATATACTTTAAGAGAAACAAGGGAGAATAGAAAAAAAATTGAGTGTTAAAACCAAGGAAGGATAAGTATCTACATTTGAAATCTTCTTTATTTCCAATTCTTTATTCAAATGCTGACACATTTCCTTTGATAAAATACACTCGACTAATTGGCATAATTATCTCTGTTTATAACAATGAAAGGTGATCTCAGAATCAGGTAAGAGATGTTTTGTGCTCTGTGGTGATTCCATGATAAGGTGGACTTGCAACTTGTGTTTTTGATCTAGTGAGAATAGGAGAGTGTTGTTTCCTCTTAGCTGTTTGGGCAATTTTGAGAGCGAGTGATATCTGATGCCAGGTTAGCAGAGAGCTAACCCATCTCATGGAGAGATGCAAACAACTGTCTCTAAGCATGAAAGGAGTGGGAAAATATATGTGGCCCTGGGAAATATGGGTCCATGATGGGAATACTGGGAAGACGTAGAAAGCAAGAATTATTATGGCCAGAGCAATCAGGGGTTATGTGACACTGATCTATGGGAACCTAGGCTTTCCTAGGTCCATACATGTGGAATTCCTTTGTCTAGCAAAGTTTGCTGACATGGTGGCTGCTCTGTTCAGTTGTGTAGCGCCCAGAGGGTCTTCGTTTCCCTGAAAGGACTAATGGAAGACAGTGGGAAACAACTAAAATAAACTCTCAACTGAGGAGTTTTCCTGGTATGTGCTTAAATTTTTGCTCAATGTATTGAAATATACAATGTTGTTAAATGCAGAAATAAAATACATTGAGAGATTTGACGTAAGTCCCTTCATCTCTGTTGTTCTCTGAAGACCAATATATAATGTATGTGTGATCCAATATGAATTTCATCAATACAAATTTAATTGCCAGTGTATTATCATCTGAGACTTTTCTTCACCACGGGATATTTCAGCATTAAACTTTGCAGCCCAACTCTGCACAGCTAAGATGCTGCATGAGGAATGCTTTGTCAACGGCTCCTACAGAAACAGTTGAAAATGCCCAGTGATCATCTCCTGCAACTCCAATTGCACACTCAAAATGTCGGAACATTTCAGAATGGCTTGCTTCTGTGTTCTTTCTTTTTTTGGTTGCTGATGTTGTTGGTTTAGGTGCAGCTGAAGCAGTTGTGCTATGTCTGGACAGAGGAAACCACAGCATTTTTGCAGAGCAGGCAAGCGCCAGGAAGTTGTCTTCTATTCTGTTTTGGCATTAACTCCCAAATTCTCTTCTTTACTTTTCTGATATGATTTTGTTTTAAAGCAATCTCACAAACAACAGGCTTCCTGAGAACTGATAAAGATTTTCTTGCTCTTTTGACTGTAGTAGTGCTGTACTGTTCCAGCTCAGCTTATCAGCACAAATTTGCTCGCTTTCATTAACTGCTAACCTTTCCAAAGATAACAAAGGGAGATGATAGTTTTTCTTTTCTGATGAAAAAGATTTGTGAGGTCTACCAAGGCATTGACTTTCTCATTCTCTAAACACTTTTTTCTGGTTTTCACCTGGTTATTGCTGGCGTGTTGGAGAGCAGATGACATTTTGGGCTGAGGAGTAACCCACCCAGTGTGAGGACCTGCTGTTATCAATTCACTCAGAGCCTCATCTTATTCTAGAGATTAATCAAATGAATACGAATAGTGAGAGTGATTATCACATAAATAGCCAGCTCTCCAGTAAATAACTAAACCATTTATCCTGAGATCTGTTAATTAACTTTATCAAGGGTGGAAGATGAATAAACACCTAAGTATCTAGGTGCCAGTAAAATAATAGTTTTTGTTTATAATAATATGAATCCTCTATGAATCCATATTCGATTCTGAAGAAAACCCTCTTAAGAGTTTTGTGTCTCTCCTTTGACTCTGCCCTCTTTCCTAACCTTTGAGCAGACACGCAACAGCTGATGGGAATTCAGAGCTGCCTGTTTGCAAATCCTCTTCTGCAGGATGTCATTTCAAGCCCATCTAGTTCACAAAACTCCTGAGTCACCCTACACTGGGGTGTCTGAAATCATCTGCCTGCAAGATGGAACCAAAGTGGAGGACAGGGCTGACACTCAGGTGTGGTTCTGCAGGTGCTCTGACTCAGTTTTGGAGCTTGCCCAAACACCTGCATTGGGCAGAAGAGGTCGTTAGCCTCGTTTTCTGTGGAGATGAGGCGCAGATGTCTGCAGGGTAGCCAGCGATTCTGTCCATCCTCATTGTCTGGCCAATTTTGGCCAAATTTGCTGGAAACATGGAGTTCACAAAAAAAAAAAAAAAGATAGTTTCCCTGTGCTTTCAAAAGTTGTCAGCCAAGGAAAGAAGCATTTGTACCGCTGCTGAAGGTACAGACTACTGGCAAGGGAAGACAGGTCTAGTTTTCTTTTGCATTCATTCATTTTACTCGTAAGCCAATTAATTAAGGAAGATAGGAAGTCACAGTAACTTTTCCTCTCCAGTCCTAATGCATGCCAAATGCCTGTTCTTCACAGGGTTGTTGCTCCGAAGTCAAATCCTACAGCTGTGCCCTCTTGCTTTGAAGCATGGGCTGAAAATGAGGCCCCTGCAGAGGTTTCTCTATAAGGTGGTTCTCAGCACCACCATTAGGTGTTTCCTTTGGATCCAAGTGCCCCCAGGCCCCATTCTCGTTCCTACAAAGTCCAGCAGCATGGCCTGTGCCTTTGCTTAACTCTCCTGTTTCCTGAGCCCTTATCAGGACAAACAGAGCCCTCAGCCTTTCTGCTTTTTCAGGAGCTGCTCTGAAAACTGGTTCAGAGTCAGCTGCATGTGCAAGTCTTCCTGTGGTTTTTAGCAACGGCAGCAGTGGAGCAACATTTAATTTGCTGCTTCTACTTCTTAACCTCAAAGGAAAAAGGTGGTAACTGTTAATTGCATCCCAGCATGCGTGTGCTGGAGAGCACAGCAGTTTGCTCTGACTCTTGGTGCCCAGGGGCCAGCAAACGTAACCAAACGCAGACCCAAAGCACCGCCTCTACAAACCTAAGCCCAAACCGCACTGCAAAATGTCTGTGTTTATTGTTCCTGCGGATTTGGAGGCAAGAGATCGTTAACCGTCCCTCAGAGCTCCTGATGCTAATGCACACAGATATAAAAGATTGCGGGAATGCTGACACATTCGCTGGTGAGGGCAATTACACTCTGAGGACGGTATCTGTGGCAATTCTTTCAAAAATAACCTGAAGCTGTCCTGATCAGGCATGTTGCAAGAAATAGGTTGCAAAATGTGTTTTTGAGGCCCCATTCTTCTGTTTTGAAGGTATGCCAGACTTCAGGAGTCTTGTTTGTTTGGGGGTTTGGTCTCTTTTTTTATCTAACACTGGCTGCAGGGTGGACAAGGGAGCGCGCTTTAGTCTGCAGGGGAAGGATTTTGGTGTAAGGCTGCCGGGGTAAGGCTGTGGGGTGAATTCTGCAAGGTTACAAGCTCTCAGTGTTGCTTCTGCCTCAGGCTTGACCATGTTCCTCTCTCTCCTTCCCTCCTCCTTTCCCTTCCCTGCTCATCCTTTGCCAAGTCTAAAGCTGTCACTGCGAGAGGTAAGAGCTGTAAAGGTCTGTGCTGCTTTACAGCAGCTTGCAGGGAAGCTGGGATGATGGAAATACAATGAAGATTGGACATAGTCTAATTAACCTCAGGAAAATTGCCATCAGGAATGCAGAGTATTCCCCTGGAAAAGATGCTTTTAAGTGGCTGATTGTGTGTTTGTCCACGAAGCTTTTATCAGACCACATAAGAGCTTTGGGGAAAGCTTGTGAGGACTGTTCTTGAATAGGCTTCCATCAGAGACAGAAGGGTGGGAAGCCAGCTCGGATGCTGAGAGGCAGTCTGTTGCATTTAGGAAATACAGCGAACAGCCATACAGGAAAGCAAAAGAAATGGAAAAAAACAACAGGGCTCTCTGTTTAGTGGCTCAAAGGCTTAGGGGCACCTCAGCCAGCAGAACTCAGCAATTCCAGACTGATGAGTCCTTAATTGTCTCACACCGGCGAAAGCTTTTCTGCACCAGAACAAATATCAACTCATATTGACATGCATAGTGACAGAATCTGGTAAACTATTTAGGCCAAGCTACACAATGAAGATCTCAGCCGCACTTGGCAGCAGACAATAATAAGGTGCATCCCTGCAGCTTTACTGCTCTGTGACTTTTTCATTAGTAAATTCAAAAAACTGCTTCTGTGTGATTCTGAAAGTCCGTTTCAAATAGCATTGCAGGGCGGTGTGGGGCATTTTCCTGGACAGTCTTGCCTGCCTTAGGGCTTGAGATACTCGTATTTAAAATGAGGCTCCCCCTTCCCCCTCGCCCTTTTCCAAACCTAGAGTTAATTTGTTCCCACACCTCAGTTTGTGTGAACAGATGCCTCCATCTCTGAGCTCACAATTGCTGGCTGGGAAGTGATTCAGCTACTAAACAGTTATAAGTGAGCAGGGGAATAATCACTGGGTATTGCTGACATCTGAAGAAATAATCTTGTGTTCATGACTTCGCTAGCAAATGGAAAGGGACAAAAATAGAGGCCCAAGCTGCCTCAGAGCAGGGCTGCATCTGAAGTCGTCTGCAGCGAGGAGCCAGCAAGCACTGTGGAGCAGACGACTTTGGATGCTGCCCCGCTCCGAGGGTGAGCCCTTCTGCATACACCACTGGACCTAAGCAGCTGGATGATGTCCCCACATGGACAATGCTGCTGACTTTCAGTGTGTGAAGAGCACTGAAAGAACAGGGTCAGTTTGGTGGCTATGGGCATTGCCTCCATGTCTTCCCACCATGGTCTTCTACCTTGCCCCACAGTTCCCAGCTGGGAGGTTTGACTTACAAAGGAGCAGTGCTAGCTCCATGGATGTTTGCAAATGGATGGAGCCACCAGGGATGTGGGGACGTGGTACCCTGCCTGGGGGAGGTGTTGCAAAGCACCACATGCTGCCCTCAGTGCACCCAAGTTCTGCTACAGAAGATGCTATGAAGAAACAAGAATCCACAAACAAAAAATCCCAAACTCGTGGGTTGTAATGAGCCAACGGAGGCTTGCAAACATTTCTGACTCACTTTATGGTTTTTTTTAAATCTCCAGAATAAGCAGTTAGTTTTTGTAGTCGTCAATGTGTTTTGTGCATGCAATAAATACATTGGATTCAGTTTTAAATGTTGAGTAGTTCCTAGCTTAAGTAGTTTCCTAGTCAAAGTAACTGAAATAGTTTTTCAAAATTTATTAATCTTTGTAGGTGGAGTCTCTTCCTTTTGATTAAATTGTGTTCAGTTTTATAAATAGAAATTTGGGGATTAAAATCACACACATGTATTAGAGGAAAAGAATGTCAGTTTGCTGATTCTTTCTGTGTTGTGTAATCTGAAGTGCAAAAGAATGAGTTCAGCGAACACCCAAAAATAAACCAAAAACTTGTGCCAGTACAATAGCACCTCTGCAGCATACTGACTGCTGCCTTGTCTTTTGTATTCTCTCCACTGCAATATTCTGTTTAAAAAAATAGACAAGTCCAGTTAATAGTACAGGGGCACTATTTAGAATCTGTGGTCCTCTCAAGCTGATAAATCTAAATTGCAGAGTCAGTCATCAAAATAAAAATCATAAACAAAGACTGTAGATCTAGCTCCAAATTTATTTATTTCCATGATGGGCAAAACTATGATCCAGCATCATGATCCAGCATCAAAGTACTAATGTGTAATGGGACTTGAACTCGTATCTGAACCTCTTCAGACACACATGCCTTAGCTTTTTTATATACTGTGAGGTGACCACAACTGTGGAAGGAAATTCCAAGATCTGCTCCTGGGTACAGGTGAGACTTCCCAGGTGAGGATGTGTTGTATGTTTAATAGTCTTTGTCTACTTTGAAGGTCAAAAGCCATCATACAGATATTCTGTTAGGCAACAGATATTAGGACTGACCTGTTCACTGAGCACTTTTTCACTTTTATATGGAGAAACGGATGGCACAGAAATTAGAGAAGTCATTCTGCTATACGGGTTCCACAGAAAAATTCCCACTGTCTACAGCCACTCATATTGCAGATAGGTATCTGCATAAGAGCCTATTTTGTATTACAGTAGTAGAACTCATTGTACCATGACTACACTGATTTCACTCCTCATGCAAAGCAGCCAGTCGCAGTCCTGTCATCAGATTAGCAGGAGGTCTACAGGCAGTTCTATTTCTGGTTAAAAAGGGATTATTAGTTTTCAAGTGACAATGATCGTGATAAAATCCCAGCTATAATCCATTCAAGAAAGAGGAACTCTTTCTATAAGTAAAAATTATTACCAGTACATAAAACCATCGTGACTGCTCACCAGTTTCTTGTTAATGTAAATCAGTATGCAATGATGTCCTGCAAGCCGACTGTAAACAGGGTGGATTGACAGAACTGAATATTGGTAAGGAAGGAGACGTGAACACATCTTACCACTACAAGCAGGTAGGTGGATCACTATAAATGTTACCATAGAATGAGGTTTTGAAGAATAAAAGACTCAAATGCTTTGGTTCAGGAATTGCTGAGGATGGCTCTGTCATGTTTAAGACAGCATTGAAGCAGCTTGGTACAAAAGTGCCTCTAGCAGAAAGGAGTTTCCTGTGAGGAATTAAAGGAGTTCAATTAAGAAGTGTTTAGCTCTGTCTTTCATCCTATTAAAATATATAAAACAATATAATTATGAACGAGAGGCATCATATGCTCCATCACAGAAATAAAGATGTTGAGATAGACTCTCCTGATAAAAACCAAACTAAGGCTGGGAGAGCAATTAAAAACCAAACTGTGGAACATGAGCCCCTGTTGGTACAAGTATCCCTTGGAAAGAATTGTTTGGATGGTAGTTGTGACAATGGTGGGTAAAGAAAAAAAAAGTATAATTAAAGACCACAGCTGGACACGATTGTCTGGGCAGCTGGACACTGACAGACTAATCTGGGTAAGATGGATTTATTTTACCTGGATAAATACTCACCAAGGTATTGGTGAACTTCAAAGCCGTTAGTTTGCACAGCAGCCTGGCAGAGAGCTACAGCACAGAGTCATGACAAAAGGGGTAGGATTAATTTTCTGATTAAAATACCTCAATGTAGATGTCTATTTGTAAAATGAGTCTCTAAATTCCAAATACGGTCAATGGAAAGTTGGTAATTTCAGGCAATGGAGCCTGAAGAAATACACAGCTGACCAAATGCAGTTGTCTACTTTAAGATGAACTGAAATCTCTTTCTAGACCATTCATGGCGCTACACTGAAGTATCTTAACCTGGAGTTAAATCAAATCAAAAAATGCCAAAATAAAGAAAGAAGTGGTCAGAGAGAGAAAAAGAGGGACAACAAAGATTGGAAGGTAAGAGAGAGAGGAAAAGAGGAGCTCCACATTTTTTTAATGACTCAGAAAACCCATTAGAGAATCCAAAACAATCACCTGTACTCTGTGAATCTGGAGGCATGGCTGTAGAGCACTGTACCCCTGTGGAACAGACAGGACAGGTTCCCTTGCCAGGGGCGATGCCCCATCCCTCTTCTTAAGGTAGGACAGGAGAGAGGTGTCTCCATGCCACTGACAGAGTCCTTAGAAGCCTCTGTGGGTACCTGGTCAACCTCGGGGGCACACACTGACCCTTACATGCACAAATGTAGCTGGAAGACCCACCCCACACCTGGTCCACACACAGTCCTATGTGGACCCAGGGTCACTGCTGAATAGAGAGCAGAATGATGTATATATGTCCCATGAATAAGTCTGGGCTGGATTTTATCAAAGTCTGGGTATGTAACATTTCCTGCACTCCTGTGAGGAACTTCAGAACCATTCTTCTGGATCTCTCGTGGACCAGCTGAGGTGCCCTGCCACAGCTCCAACCATGACCAGTATCTGTTATATGGTTGTGTGGGCAGAACTGAATACTACCCACTAAGTCCTGCTGAACAGACCTCCTTACCCAGTAAGCCTGGGTAGAAACTACAGAATTATAGTTTTTTCCCAACCCTCCAAGTGATTTCATGGGCTGGCAGTCCAGCCTGGATCTTTGCAGTACCATCACGGAAGACATCCTGAGCAGCATGCTTGGCACAGTGACATCATCATAAAATTTGTAGGTTGCACGAGGCTGGAAAGGACTGTAGATATGCTGGAAGACATGATTAGAAATAAAAATTAACCTGAAAAATGTCATGAATTGAAGACCCTCTTCACAATGGCATGAGACATGGAAGAGTAAAGTGGGCTGAGGCAGAAATACAGGAACACATATAAATTGCATGAGCAGCTTTCCAGGGGTGAATTCTTCTAGTGAGTTCAGAGGGTAACAAGCTGACCAGGAGTCAGAAACATCACATTGAAAAGAAAATAGCATATTTCATGCTGGGGTATACTTACTGGAGCACTGCCTGGAAGACACATGAAATAACCCTTGGCTGGATTGCCAGTGGAAGTTCAAGCAGGATTTACTCAAATCAGCCTCTTTAAGCATCAAAACCCTCCCTCCTCTCCTGTTTGAAAGAGCAAGCCAGATGAAGAGGAAAAACTGATAAATAGATATGAATTCTGTGCACAGCAAATAGAACTGAAAAGGGAGAAAGTGAAGGCAGAGATAGAGTTATTTCCTCATTTACCATCAAACTGATTATGACAGTTCAATCTACCTCCCAGGTTCCCTTTTCCAGTCTGGAAGGAAAAGCAGACTGCCTCCTTTCACATTACCAGATGGAAGCAGCAATACACACATACGAATGTTGGCGTAGTGTCAGTTTTGCCCTACACCCGCTGGAAGGAATTGCAGAATGCTCATTGACTCCAGTGGAGCAGACCCAGAAGAACAGGTTACCGCATAAACCTTTTCCAGTGTGCATGGCTACATAGTCAAAGGCTTTCTTCAATGGGATTATTAATTTCAGTCTTCTCTTATTTAATTATTTCATATGAACTCTCTAACAGCATCTCAGTCAGGGCTCCAAAAACCTCTGCCAAAGCCTTCAGTGAAATCCCTCCTTGGCAGCCACAGCTCTCAGAAATTTTCTTGCCATTTACCTTCCCTCACTGACCCCTAGCCATTGCCGTGGTCCTCATAATCTCAGAATTTGGCTGCATCACACCAAGTCCAACACTGTACAAGCCCAAAACTTATCCCTAACCTTTAAGGTAGCCTTTGTATGCAGTTTCTGCTCTTTATTTTCTGCACTTATTGTCTCAGCCTTTTAGTTTACTTATTCTTAGTCCATCCAAGTCTTGTCATATTAAAACAGAATAAAGATGAGACAAGTAAATCTGCCTTGGTTGCATTTTCTGCCAGTTTGGGTCTAGCAAATTTGGTATAATGATATGATAATATTTCAGAATTGGTGATAGTATTATACAGTGATGCCAGCCCCACAGCAAAGGTCTCTACAGTGTGTAAGACACCACTCAGCCATCTGGGGTGGCAGGAAAGGAACATCTGAAAAAGCAGCAAATCGTGTCTTCTGTTTGCAGCCAGCCCACATCAGCCTAGCAATAGCGGGCTGAAAGGCAAATTCTTCCGGACTGCTAAGAAATATGTAATAAAGCATCGTTTGCATGAGGATTTGGATTTACTCAGCAGCTATACTGCTTCCTCACACCAGGATCTTCTTTTTTTTTTATTATTTTTTTAAACCTTCTGTTTTTCCTTGAGGTTCATCTTTAAAATCTTTTGCATGAAACTAATTGTGGCAAAGTGAATGGTAGACAAAAAGCTTTCCCCTGGCAAGAGTAAGGATTATACAAGTATGGAAGTAATCTTTCTTATTTAGAAAGGAATGTTCCATCAAGCACATTTTGATTGAAAAATAACCGATCGCTAGCTTAAAAATCATAATAAAAACAGCTGATGTGCCTGAATGTGAAGAAGGCTGTGATCAGGATTTGGGGAACGACACCTAAGATAGATCTCATCAGCATCAGTCCCTGTTGTGTTGGATCTCTTGGGACCAATAATTGGGTTCTAGCCTCCTGAGACTGGCAGGCTCTGTGTACATATTAACTGGGATTTTTAATTTTTTAAAATTTTCTGAAAAGCAACAGCTTCTCTTCCAAATAGCTGAGCTCAGGTACCGCTGCTTTGGGATCGTCTGCAAACCTCAAGGGTCCTGCTTCCATCTGGAAAGGTAGGCTCTCAGTTCATCAAGCCCAGAAAATCAGTTTGAGAGGTAGCAAATTGGGGAGAGCTATGCAAAGCTTTCCAATGTTTTGTGTGATAACGTAAAGTAATTCAAATATCCTGCAGACATCAAAGCAATATTTAATAAAAGACTGCTCTCCCTCAGGTCCATAAGAAAACGGCTGAGGATTTCTTGATTTCAGAAGTCATACTGAAAATTATTTTTACACCAGAACCCTATAAGATGACTTAAAAAACCCCTAACAGCAGCTGTTTTCTGTGAAAAGATATTGGATTTCAGAAAAATTTATTGCTTAATTATCTATTATGGAGCCCTCCCAATATGGTTATAGCGGGAGTCAGCAGATGGCACTGTAACTCATAGTGATAAAACTTCTTTTTACAGCTGTGCAAAGCTTGCTACATCTTTGAATAAATTCTGCATTGCTGCTCATTTTCTAGTGAAATGTCCTTGGCCAAAAACTAGGCATTGGCTCCCTGCCTCACCTATCAAACCAAAGAAAATACTTGAGACACATCTGGCCTTAGAGAACTGTTCAAATTCCTGAGAATCAGGTTTGTGTGCATGCTGTCCAAGTACCTCTGTTGCAAAAAGGAGTAAATAAATGAATATTTTTTAAATGAGTAGCCATACTTTTTGTTAGTGACTCCTCCTCACCTGGGAAGTTGTTACTTTCAAGTGGCTCCACGTGGTGCGTGGGCCACGTGGAGCCCCTCTTGGAGCACATGAGCATTGATGGAGAGGCTAGATGGGCACTACAGGACCAGGCTGTGAAGCAACTTAAGCCATGTAAACCAAGGAGGTGCTTCAATTCTAGTAGAAAAAAAACCCCAACTTTTTAAAAATACATGGTCATCAGGTCACAGAAACAGGGTGAAGAGGGAAGCTGAGGTAAAGCTGAGGAACTGTAGATGACAGGGAGAAGAACTTGGAAACAAGAGGAGACTCACCAGCAGGAAAACGGTGGAAGTACTTAAGTCAAGGTAGAAACACGTGTAGTGTTGTGCGGGCAGCAAGACTGGAGAGAATTTCAAAGGGCTGTGACAGGTAGAGCAGGCAGGCAGGGAAGTGTGCCCAGAGGAGGCTGGCCAGGGAAGGCCATGTGGCACTCAGCGGTGGTTATTTGTTTACAAGGCAGAAGCAGCATCTCTCAGAAGACTGCTGGTGCGGTCTGAAGTACTTACCTCACTGGTGCCATGGACCGAAAGAAACATCACGTAACACCCAGTAATTTTCTTGATAATTGCATCTGTCTTCGTTAAAGTTGTTTTTTCTCCTAAGGGTCTTGTAAAATCTCTGCTAACAAATTCTACTTGTCAATGTTTTGCTTGGTGTTTCTGGCTTCTGTTATTAGAATTGTGACATCAGTCACTTCAATCTGTCTGTTAATGATGAGTAGGCACACAGATGCAGACACACAGACACTTTTTTGTCTCAGAACTACTATTCCTAAGGTGGTGAAAAAGATTTTACTATTTGAGGCTGCAGGCTGCATCCGTTGTCAGCAGGGTCTATACCTGGTGAGGACAAAAGCTGGTTTCTAGGAATAGTCACTAGGATGTTCCAATCTGGCTTCAATTCTCTTTGGTATATGCAATTCCATAGAGATCCAGGTGCCACCAGGGGCCATTTGAAATTCAGCCAGGGTTGAGGTCTGATGGGCACCCTCAGTTCCTCATACCTGTGAGCCACAACTGAGCCCAGTGGAGCAGAGCTGGAGGTGGAGGGAGAGCTAATAGGGCTCCCTCTTCCTCTCCTGTCTCATTTAAAAATATCTGTCTTGCTGTGTTTTCGCTTCTGTCAGTTAATGTCAGCATCCCATCCACAAGATATAATGTAGAGTCTCTATGCCCTGTGGAAATTTGGAGAGTGCATTCTTTCATCAGAGTCTTCACAAAGTGCTCACAACTGGGTAAGTTTATAGCCAATTAAGAAACACAGAGCTCTAAAAATAACAGTCTATTTATAGTCTGTTTATAATCTATTGTGTTGCTACCATAGCGGTCACAGTTTCCCCTAGTTTGCAAGATATGTTGTAGGGTTTTTGTGTTTTAAAAAAAAGAAGACATAAGTAAATAAGGACTGCTGTAATGGTTGAGTGGATTAATGTTATGCTTTAGGCTCTTGGTTTTCTTCGATTCTGCAGCCAAATTGTTCATCAGCTATACAATTTATTAAATCAAAAGGACTAAAAAAGGCCTTTAAAACTGCAGGAGAACAGGCTATATTCTCAATCTGCTTGCAAAAAAGCTGTTGCTTGCTTGTCGTCTGTCCTAGGTTTGCCTGTGCTAATCAATATTTGCTCCGTCATTGATTAGGGCAGGGGTTGACAATAAAGGAAAGTGGTAACATGGACTGATCTGCAATACACAAAAGGGAAGGAAAATACAAGTGTGTAATAGACTGCTATTTTCATTTGTGGGTTTTTGCACACAAACAAACACTTTGTTACCTTAACTTCTCCGTACAGTTTTGTTTAACTCCTAGCTGAATTAATGAGTCGAAACTATGTCCAAGGCATTAAGGAGTGGGAACTGGATGCTAGAGAGATCCCTATTTACAGACTACTAAATTATATGAGGATCACTGCTGTACAACGTGCTGAGCATATGTTCGATAAGAGCTGCAAGGTTGAAGACCCGCTAAAATAATTTGGAAATTAGTCACTTGCATGGCTTCCTTCATGTGCCTTTAGGCAATTACATATTTAAACTCTCAGCATCTCTATCTTCTCTTTCAATGAACAAGGAGCTACAAAAAGTCCTTTTAAAATCTCATTCAGTCAATGTCCAGTACTGGTTTGCATTCTTACCTAATTTTGGTAGGTTCAATATTTTTTCTTGAAAGAAACGCAGTCTTCCTGTGCATAAAAGAAGAGGCCACAATCTGGAGGACCGGGGGGAAAACATACATTTTTACAGTGAAGTCCTGTTATAATGCTTCTTCTGTATTCATTTGGATGAGAATGCAAGGTAATAATGCTTAAACCTTTCAGTCTATGTTTTGCAACAGATGAAAAAAAGGCATGACCTTATTGCCTAGCAGCCATTTGCTGTCACCTGGAGTGTTACGAATTTGGAGACAGTGGAGTGTATACTGCTCTTCTTGTTATGCTCAGTTTTTGGACTGGATTATTTAGCCTTTTAAGGGTTTCATTGGTAGCACCCAGCCCAATTAGTTATTTGGGCTTTCATCACAGCCACAGAACTGAAGGACATGGCTCTGCCTGTGAAGTGTGGAAGCCCAGGTCTAGGGTGTGTAAAAGCCAGGGACAAAGTGAGCCTCGTGGGTCTTCAGAGACTGTTTCCATCAAAGCTATACTGGCAGAGACATCTGTTTAAGCACTGGTAGCCCTTTTACAGGCCTGGCATGGGATTTGTCTCCCTCTGCCCACATCTCTGATCGAGATATCAAAGATGTCATTAATTGGAACTAGGCAAAGTAGAGGGCTATCATCTCATCCAAGGAGATGGCTCAGGAAGAGTCGTTCTGAATAACAGCCCAGATCTCTCACAGAGATATTCTGCAAATTTAGGAAAAAGGCACAGGGTTTCACTCCTGTTTCTGTTGTTTTGTGATTCAACCCCTTCCCTTCCCAGGGAAGGTTTGTTCACAGCCGTTCTGTTTGGCACAGCCTCGTATCATCAGATTTTTTGTAAACCTCAGCCTAAGGGCATGTGATCCTGAATCACTTCTTTTCTACTGAAATACCCAAGAATTGTTTTTAGACAAAAGCCTTGGCTCATGGTGGGTTTTTTGCAGCAGAAGCAAGCAGAAGAGCTGTCCCGGGCCATGTTTTGCTGCAGTGCTTGGTTGGTCTGTCTGTGTAATTTCAAAACTGCTGATTCATTTCCAGACTTTGAAACTAGTGACCCCAAACATGCCTCTTTTCTAACTTGAGGAACATTTTTTCATGGTATGTAGACAAATGACATCTTAATGTAAATCGTCAGGCTTAAGCTAGAGTTAATCTGATTTGCTCCACAGAAGGCAAAACAAGCAAATTCCTTCAAGGCTGTTCCTTGGATTCAGACATTAGCTCCAGTCATAGCCTCTTTCTGTAGCTGCCAAAATGTGAGCAGTGGTCAGAAAACATTGTGCTTCAGCAGAGGGAGTGTAACAGCAAACAGGAGCAATACCTGACCCATCCCTCTGCAATCTAAACCAGAGCACAAAGGCAGCTTCGCGAGAGCACTTTCCAGACTCTCCTTCTCCAAGTAATGCTTTTGAGTCAGAGCGTGCGCAGAATTCAGTGAGGCAGAAACATCGCCACTTCTCCCTCTCC
Source organism: Chionis minor (assembly GCA_013398295.1). Lineage (NCBI taxonomy): Eukaryota > Metazoa > Chordata > Aves > Charadriiformes > Chionidae > Chionis > Chionis minor. Next base: position 1,463,339 of record VZSF01000206.1, read on the forward strand.
TCTTTTTTCCCCCCTGGGGCAGCTTGCTAATGGGGAGGGGGAGAGGGGCTGGGTGAAAATTAAGCCTGTGAGTCGTACGGGGAAAGTTCAGGACAGGTCACACAGTATACCCTAGTTGAAAAGGGCTGGATGCATTGCTGGTGAAACAATCTCTCATCACTGGGCTTTCCATACAGTAGTGTGGTATTGTGCACCTGCACAGGAGATTTTGGTACAGAAGCTGTGTTTCTGAAATCAAATTAAAAAGCAGGTGTGAGATGCAGTAAAGGCATGGGATGGGCAAGTTTCTTTAGCGGTATGGATGTCTGAGCTAGTGCATGTGCACATGTGTGGGGGTTGCTTGCATGAGAACAGGTTCAGCTCAGGATAAAGAGAGATTCCTTAGGAGAGGTGTCCCTTTGCTTTTGGTTTGAATTTCACTTCACTCTTGAAAAATGGGTAGGGACTCAGTTGGTTGCCTCAGGATGTAAAGGATATGTGAACCACAACTCTGCCTTTAGGTATTTACAATTTACAGAAAGTCCACCTCTTGAAGAATCACCTCTTAGTTGCTTGCAGGTAAGCTTCTAGATGGATGTGGCTATTGCTTGGTCTGAACAAGCCAAATGTCTGATTAATCTACATTTTGTAGCACAGAAAAAACCCCAAGTAATTAACATCTAGTAGAGTGCTCTTCTTCTAATTGTTAAATGTGTATATTAGCTACCAGTGAAGCAAATACTTGCAGACTCACCAGCTAAATGTGATAAATCTGTCTTTGCAAAATAATTCATTAAGGTAATTCAAAATAAAGCAAAATAAAACTGGACCATGGCTCCAGGTATCAAATCCCATTTCCCTATGCTTTCAGTTTGTTGTAATTTATTATTCCAGGGTGTATGTGATTTACCAAATAAGAAAAACTATACCTGTTATTGAGATTGATGTCTGAGCTGTTAATGTAAGGGACAGTTCATGCTCTTCTGATAAAACATGCCTGCACTATATCCACTTCTGACCAAAAGAATTCCTTTATCACTCTTCCACAGTCACTCATGTTTAAAAGGATGGAAAAGTAGACAGGAAAGGTAGAGGGGATGAAACTTTGAACTCACTGTTTTGGAGAGAGTAGCCCTGCCAGATGACTCAGAATTCAAGCTGCTGCTCACTTTGCAATGCCAAGTGAAAGTCAAGTACCAACTTCAGTGATGTGAAAGAGGAGACTGGATTGGACTGAAATACACTGGCCAAAAAGTGAGGTGGACCTGTTTACCTGATGGCATACCACCATCCCGTAATCTTTCTGGGCTTTCCTCCAAGAGATGCATCCTGTAAAACAAAGATGGAGCAAGTAAGAGAAGGCATGCAGGGTCACTGCCTACAATTTTTAATAATGAAAAATAGTTCGAATGATCTATTGGCTGTGTTCCATAGCCTGCAGTTAACTTAGCTAGAGCATTAAGTATTTATCTGTGAACTTAGAGTCCTGACTGGACAGCATGATGATGCCTTAAAAGGAAAGAGAACTTTTGACATTATTTCACATTAAATTCTTGTGAATTAACTAGGGGAAAATGGTCTTTGGGAAACTGGCTTGGGTGAAAAAATTATTATCTCCAGATAAGCTGCTCTCTGGATGTGGTTATCAATGTTTCAGCTTCAAAATACAAGGAGATATCAAGTTGGATTCTTTGTATGAAGGGGTGCTTTGGGTTTTTCTTTTTTCTTTTTTAAAAAGCATGGAGGAATAATCTGTTCTCAACCCTACAAAAATAGAGCAAAAACCACCGAGTTTATTGAGCATTTTACTCAGTGACCTTTAATTGCAACAACAGAGTTAGAGATCAGGTGCCAGGGAATAAAAAAACCCAAACAAAACATCAATCTAAAAGTAAAGATAATGAGCTATTGTCTTTAAGAACAGGTTGGACAAACATCAATCAGAAATGACAAGACTGAAGCTGGACCGGAGCACACACTGTGTGACTTCATGAAGTCCTTTTGAACCATCTTATTGTACAGTGCTGTACTTATGCATAAAGCTTATATTTGAAAAGTAACACATACATATTGCCTTCATGGAAAGGTTAACTTCTAAACGGCTGAACCAGAAGTGAGGTCTTTTTCTCCTAAGAAACTGGAAAATACAAAATTGATAATGAGGTACTGAGTAATTCTTTCCACTGCACCATCAAATTACATGCTTGCATCTGTCAGCCATATGCCATTCCAGTCTTTCCTGTCTTGATTTCATTAATAGCACTGGGCCAAACGAGGCAGAATTCCTGTTTGTGTAGGCAGGTGACCTCTCTCTTCTTGCTTTCTGTTTTAGTGAGTATAACCCCAATAGTATGACATTTTAAAATCACATACTTCATTAATACATGCAACTTAGAGTTAGTTCCTGGACAGCAGAAATAAAAATGCACTGTTTATTTTCAGTCCCCTGCTTCTTGCACCTTACACGAACCCCCATTTACACTGTGTTCTTCCTGGGTTGCTTGTTCTGTAGCACATCCCGCACAGTGGGGCTGCAAATCCTAGGAGGAGCCGTTGTAATACTGACAATGATCTCAGCTGACGTGAATATGAACTCTGTGCTTTGTCTGAAAATAATTATTCCAGTGGATTGATCCTCTACTGAAGTGATGGCTTGACCTCCCCACACTGAGTTATTCCCTTAGAAAACTCTGTGGGACACATGCAGGAGTCTGTTTTTGTAAGGCTGGTTGACAGTTCAGAGATACGGGAGGTAATTGTTCTCTGGCAAAAAGAAAATCTCAGTGGGACAGATATGCTAATAGACCTTTGCTGCTTTAATGAAAAGGCACCTAAATGTGTGCTGTTGTGCCCAGAAAGCTTTTGGAAGATAAAGCCCAGGCTCTCTAATACAGCTGAGAAACTTGGATGCGATTGCAGTTTTGGGACAGGGGGTGGGGGTTGTTTTCTTCAAAACGGTGAATACTTATCTATCACAGCCCATTTTATAACGTTGATAGGAAAGCACTGCAATGGGGTTAATTCTTAAGCTTCCTCCCAAATGTTTCTCAAGATTTTCTCTGTGCCCATGAATATGAGCTGGAAACCCTTGGGCTCCCCATGAAAAGCCTTGCGATTCAGGTGGGTAGCGCAGTGGTCACCCCGCTGTGCTGCGCGCCTGCGAGCCATGGGGAGCAGACAGCCCAGGAATAGGTTTCTGGTTTTTAAACACTTGGCAAGTGCCGGGAAAAGGTAACAAGGACAGAAATTTTGACAGGCACAAGAAGCAAAGTGGTGCACTGCTGCAAAAATTATGGTGCAATGAGGAAGCTCTTTATATTTACGATATTATTCAGAGGCCTAAGTCATGCTACCCCAAGACGCTTCCTCCACCAGCAGAAGAAAAGGGTTTGGATCTATCTGAACCTCATTCACCACAGAGGATGCCAAGTCATCTTGGCTTTTTTTTCCCTGATTATATTTAAATTATTTTATTTACTGAAGGGGCTGCTTTTTTTCCCAAAATTACGGTTTCCCTGACTTGTCTTAATGTTCAGCATTGCTCTGTGGTTTTATAGTCTCTTCACATTAACTTTACTGTAAAGTTAATACGGCAGAATGACTTTGTGCCAGAATCTCTCAACATATTTTATTTAAAAAAAAATAAATTGAAACCACAAAACAAAACATTTTGCTCTCAAAAGAAAAGGGATGCTCAATCATTTCAAGACTCATCTAGCTAATGTGGAGGTGAGTTGTTTTGCTTTAGGAGTATTTTTAGAAAGACCTAGTCTTCATTTGTACTCAAAGCAGTTTTTTCCATCCTTTCTCAGTCCTCAGTTCCACCATGGACAATGTCTTTTCCTGGCATCAAGTCTCTGGTTAAGAGAGATTTACAACCCTTTCCCAGCACAGAGCAGGTACTTGGCCTACCTATCTAAATCTCTGTTTACTGACAGACTACTTCTGATTGGGGAATCTTTAAGCTCTTTAAGAGGCAATACTATTATTTTTCACATGTAGATCTCAATTTTATTCTTATCTCAGATTTTATTTATCTTTATCCAAGGCCATTTTGCCAAAAAGAAAATGTTGTCTTTACATTTCAGTTTATTGTAGGAATCTATGTAAAAAAACCTTAAAAACAAATGTCACTTCCCTTGAAATTAAATCGCCCAACTGTTGTTTACTTTGCAAAAAATAAAACTTTCAAAGGTAAATATATAGGTTCTTATGCTTCCAGCACAGCTAACAGATTTTGAAGTCTGATGTAACATGGTCAATTCTATTTGAATCAGTTCCATTTCAGCATTTATATAGCTTAATATAGCCAAACTGGCAGAAGAATTATTTATTTGATTATTGACGAGGTAAAGCATAATCTTCTGGGGTTTTTTTTTGTTAGTGTGGGTTTTTTTGGTTTTTTTTTTGGTTTTTCTTTTTTTTCTTTTCTTTCTTTAAACTGACAGACTAAGAGCTGCCTCTACAAAGAGGTTCCCTTTTTATCCAGGAGCGCCAGATGCAGGATAGAGTGTGAAGACTGCCCTGAACTAGCCAGGCGCTCTCTGGTGTGTGAAGAGATGGATCTAAAGTGAATTATTCAGCTCTCAAGCAAGGGAAAAAATATAATCCAAGGTGTATACTTCTATATCTGTACAGAAACACCTCTGGCAGCAAGACAATTCCCTTGGATTCCCTGCCAACAAGTTTAGGAAGATGCTTGGAGTGTCTATCTTGCCATGAACTCACTTTTAGATGTGGACCCCCAGCCTTCTTCAAGTCTAGGTGCTCTTCTGTGCTGCAGGGAATAAGGGAGGGAACTTGCTCAGAGCAGGTTGCTTATGGTAGTACAGTGAGCGACTGGAATGAGGTCTTGCCTACATGTCAGGTTATATTATTTTATATATTAACGTATGTGGGAATAGGGTAAATCACTTTTATTCAGGCTAGTGCAACTTCTTCAAGTGCCTATAGCCTTACAATTTAGGAGTGAACCAGTAATTGATGCTATTTCTGAGTTACCTCAAAAAATACGGATTTTCTGCATGACTTGTCTAGAATATTTGTATTCAAGTAGGGTGTAAAAGGGCCTTTCATCATGTACAAGTAAATGCCAGGCTGAGATAAACATGGCTGAAATAGGGGAAAGATTTCTAGCGTCATCTAATGCGGGAAGTGAAAATTGTAAGGTCCTCGCACAGAATCTAGACTGGCTTTTTTTTTTTTTTTAAGGAGCAATAATTAAGTTTTATTGGGATGATATTGTCAGAGTTTATACCTTGAGACAAAATATATTTCTGTACTTCAGCTATTTAAGGTGGTGTTGTTGGTGTGTGATGTTATTGCTGAAGTTTACTTGATTAGCTTGGACTGAACCCAGCTTGTTGCCCTTTGATCCGTTTATGAAAGTTCACATATTATTGTTTCATTGCAAGGTAAGCAATGGAATGTTAAATAGCATAAAGACTTCAGTCTCCGTCACAGTTAGGATTTCAATATGACGAAATCTGTCACCAAAATCACCAGAAAGTGTAAATCATAGACAAACACACCTTCCCTTATCCACACTTCTCACTTGCTTTGGAGGAACCACTCATTTCATGAATGGGATTTCTAGAGGATTATGGAAGGTGGTAGGGGTACTAGACAGCTCCTTTATATCAAGAGGTCAATGTAATGCTCATCTGCAACAAAAGGAAATGCACTTCAGACTTTTTAAAATGCTGATCTCTTAACTTTTTACTACATACCAGTGATGCACCATTGACAGCCACGTAGCTGTGGTTTAGAAGTGGGCCTATGAGTTTTTGGTATGGTGCTAGCTGATAGGACCATGGTAACAACTTAAAAGTACACACCATCACATTGCTATCCCCAGGAACAATCTCAAGCATTATTTAATTAATGAGGACAGACAGCACCAATATTCCCTTTTTGAGACTCTGCTGGGTGTTCCTGCGGAGCTGCAGTGAAATGACAGAAGCTCTACTGATATTTAGCTACTGAAAATCTGATAGTTAATTGCAAAGAGGACAGTAATAGTGAAACAATTATCTCTTTGATTTCAAGAGATCCCTCTCCTTTTAAGATCTGTTCATCTGTTACATGCGTGCTTTTGTAGAGATGGTATTGAGATCCATGATACCTCCTTCTTGAAAAGTGGTCGGTTGTGGTAAGCAGTGTCCATATTTCTCCTGAAATCCAGATAAGCTGCTGTTCTAGATCTGTAGTTTGGATGTATCTGAATTAATCTAGGAGTAAGGTGCTATGCACCTTCAACTTAATATATTAGAAAAGAGACTACAGGTCAGACTAAGGATCCTAGCTACTACAGTGGCCACATCTGGAAAAGCGAAAACAGTGCAAATGTGGGTAACCCCTAAAATTCTCCCAGCTACAGCTATTATTGTCTTAGGGAATGTTGTATAATGAACCTCATCCTTTTGTTTGCTCTGAACCTGGCTCCAAATGGCTGTCATTATTGCCTTGTTTATTTTACTGGCAAAGAGGGCAAACAAGCAATCCTTTTTTAACCTATTCACGAGCTTCACGAATTTGTAGGCCTCTACCGCATCCCCCTTTGGTCATCTCTTTTTCTGACTGGCAGTCCAATGCTGTATCCTTCCTATTTGTTGCTTCCCACCTCTGAATCTGTTTCAGACTCTTACAAGAGATGAGGAGACTGCACATAATATTCATGATGTAAATGAACCATGGCATCACAATCGTCTCATTTTGTTCTCTGTTTATTACCTAATAGTGCCTAAACTTTCAGGTTTTGAGCATTGTAAAGTTTTGAGCTGGTGTTTTCATGGAGCTTCCTATTACATTTATGGAGTTATATATTACGTTCCTATTTCTGTTATGGCCTCAAGATACCACTTCTGAGTGTTAATGGTCAGCTCAGTAGTAAGAGCCATCATTTATATGTGAATTTGGGGTTGTGCCTTTTCTTCTGTGCACCCTTTATTATCACCTACACTGAATTTCACCTGCTCCTTTGTTGTCCATTCAGCGCTCTGCTCCTGCTGTTCTTCTGTTGACCCTCATCCTTCATAACTTCCTATTTATAGAATAAGAAAACTTTCTCACTGCATTGTTCAGCCTCTCTCAGGTCCTTCACCAGGATGAGAACCAGCATGAATCCAGGGTAGAAGCAGTTGTCAGCAAGAAATGACCATTTACTTCCAATCTCTGTTTCCACTCCTTTCAACTGATTACTTCTCTATGGTAACACCTTCTTATGTGCTCTAGTTGCTTTTTTTTCTACCACTTCAATAAGATATCCTTTTGGAAATCTAAGTAGATACTATCAGCTTTATCACTCTTATCCATAAATTTTTCTTGCCCCCTTCAAGATATAGGTTTGCAAGGCATAACTTGTCTTAAAAGCCGTGTTGATTCCTCAAGCTGATCATTCAGATATCTATTAATTACGTGGGGGTTTATTGAAGCTACCACTAATTTGGCCACTATGAAGACCAGGCCTTGGAACTGTTCATTAAAAATTGACATCATATTTGTCATGTTCCTCATGTACTCATGTACAATGACAGGCTGTATGCTCTCCTTGGTAATTCAGTTATTTCATCCTTGAGTTTCTTTAGAGCTCCTGTGTGAGTACCATCTGGTCTTGGCAATGGCAATTTGTTACGTTCATTTTGTTAATTTGTTCCATAACTTATTCTACAGTTGCTTCAATTTCAGACAGATCCTCAGAGTTGCTTATTTAAAAAAAAAAAAAAAAAATCCTCCAAAAGACCACCACTATTTTGGTTTTGCTATGGGAATCTTTCCAGCTTCTTCCAGAATGAACAGCAGTGCAAGAAATAACGTGTCTTCTCTTCACAGGTTTCCTCTTTTACATTATGATCAATTGACTCTTTGTAGTCTTTGACAGGTTTTCTGCTCCTGATGTACTTAAAAGTAGATTTATTACTGATACCTTTTATCCATTGTGCCCTAGTATTTTTGTCTGCTTCACTGTGTATTTAGGTTTTAATCTGCAGGAGTTCATGATCCTTTTTATTCAGCTCATTTGGACACACATCTTCAGCTTTCTGAGAGCTGCCTCTGTTAAAGTACCATGTAACAACGTTGAACTCCTCTTGCTCCCTCTCTCAGGGATTTCTCAGTAAATGGTATTTATTCGCCCCATGCTTTCAATATGGTGGCTTTACACAGCTTTGAGAGTACAGACGTAATTCTTTTAGCTATAGCTTATCTGTAACAAGCTTTTCATTAATTTTACATGGAGTACTGACTTGTTGCAAATAATTTTTCTGCTGTGAGGAAGAAGAGTTTTCATTTTTTGAGCTCTGATTGGGTCAGGGATTGCTTGCTTTTTTTACCTTGACACTTGTTCCTAGACATCAGCAATAATTATGTTCTCATACAGGTCCTTTGTGCACTTGCTGAATACTGAAAAAAACCACCAAACCCCTATACATACATATACATATTTTATGTATATAAAATATACATACACACGAATAAAAAGGAATTTGCTGTGTTCTAAATAAGGACCCCCACATGTGATGCATTAGCTTATTCTGTATCATTTTTATGACTTAGTATAATAAAAGAGTTCCTGATGAGCTTGTTCCATAACCTTTCGATGGTTTCCTACAAGTCTCTCTCATTGGATGGCAGCGACTGCAATGAACAGTTCAGATAGCTCATAGTTGCTAAGCACCAAGCAGGCCTTCAGTAAAAAGGAAAAGATAAGTGTGAGAATTTAAAAATACACAAGAAATTATTTTAATCTCTAACTGCATCATTTGTTTTGAAGTTATTTGATTTTGTCATTCTAAACCCGGCAGTTAGGAAGAGCAGTGGTCTGGCCTGAGCTTTACTTCTTCTGGTTGTATACGTCATGTCTTGGAGGATATCTTTAGGGGGTTCTTAACATAAAGCTAAGGCTACTCAGTGAGGCTTCCTGCTCATAAATTAACAGTTTTATCAGTTACTAAGAAACACAGGCAATATTATCTGCTTGTAGCAGCTCTCTGCATGTGGGCATCCTGAAACATTGCCATCTATGTGAATCAGAATGGTCCTGTGCAGTTACATCTTTAAGGCTGATTAAAACACTGGAAGAGTTGCATCTGAGTTTTAAATATAATTATTAAAAGTAATTAAAAAAACCTTCACTGTATAACTGCTTCCCTAATGCTATGAGTCCAGCTGACTTGTGGCCATGTTCATGTGTACTACACGTATATCTTTGTCTTCCTGTGAAAGATGAGAAAAATGCCTAGTAATGAGATGAGTAAAGGAAGACATGCTGTTATCTTCCTAGTAATGACAGGTTTTACATCTCATGCTTTGATCCTGCTAGCCCATAAGCAGTGAGCTTTGTGCCCTATCTGTGCACTAAAGGTGGCCAGAATGTGTCACAAAACAGGTCCAAAAAAGTTCATTTGCCAAACCCAACTTTTTTGTTTGGATTCTGCTGAAATGCTTAATCTCAGGAAGGTCAAAACACAGTTTAGTTGTGGTAAAGTTGAGGCATTTTAGCTCGATTTTATCCAGTGAGTGCTTATTTTACACTAAAATAGAATTTCTAACATTGAGTATTTGAACCAGTTTTTATTAATGCTGTCTTTTGCCGTGACCAGAATAGCAGGCAGGGTGTCATGCGGAGGACACCCACTGCGGGCACCCCTCTGAGAGCTGTGCCAAACCAAAGCAAATATGCCTGTGTCCCTTAGGCTACCGCTGTCATCTGAGAAGAGGGAATATGATCGTTCCCTGTAAATAAGTCTTGACATAATATGACCAACGCTTCCATGTACATACACTATATTATATAATACAGTGCGTAGGCATTCATAGAAAACTTTGCAATCACTGTCTTATTCTCAATTTCTTCTCCTTGATCAGATGTCGATTTACAAGGACTTTCTGATCTCTTTCAGTGGTGGCAGAATCATAACTTACCATTTCTTTTGTGCTCAAATTCTAACACTAGCACACATGCTGTTGCAAGTAATAGTTTATTTTTCAGTGAGATTGTTTCATTTTGTGTTATATGCCATAATGGCTTGCAGCTGTTGACAGACCAATGAGAAACTGCGATGGTATTTTCAGCCACTTTCCTATGAACATGACTTTCAGTGAAGTTAAATTTGCCTGCTTGTTTATGAGCTGGATCACATATAGTGAAATAGGCTTTATTTTGCCTGAACTTTGTTCTCTGAAACTAGTCTACACAAGTTGTTTTGGACATCTGTAGTTGATGTAGCACAGAGGAAAGTACTTCCAATGCTTGATTCCTCACATGCACTAAGGACACCTCCGTTTGGACGTGACAGATTGTCCTGTGGAGCAGGCGTCCTTCTTTTGCTGGCTACATGTCCAGCTCATAAATGCCTTTAAGTTGAGTGCATAAAATCAGGGGTGTAGTTGAAGGATTTGGACTTCAGCAACCCTCTGGTGGGATTAGTCTATGCAAGTAGGTCAAAAGACCTCTACTTCTTTCATTTGCTAGAGAAGCCACGCTGTTTGCTCAGGCATGGGGTAATGCTATGCCATCTTTTTACTTTTGATCTGTGCAAAAAACAATGTTGTCCACTGCTCTCAATGTATAATCCACAAAAGACCTCCTTACAGCTGCCTCTAGTTGTGTCAGCCTTATAAACAGCCAAACAGTTATTATTTGCTGAATATAAAAGGTCCACCTGTGTTAATATGCCTTACTTCTTTAAACGCATCATGTCTGAGCTTTCCTGATGTGTGACTGCGCCGTTTTTCTCTTCATAAAATGCTAAGCTGCTTCTGGAAGAAGGTTCTGCTCTCTGAGTGAATGGCCTTTCTGGGGTTGTAACTTAAGGTTTGAGCATACATCTGCTAGGATTACTAGGAAAAACCTCTCTCCCCTACAAACTGAAGGGACAGCAAGTCTTCAGAGGCTGTGATGGAAAATCATGGGAGACATCCCAAATCTTGTATAAATTGAAACAAATTTTAAAACCATTAAAATATGGACCGGTGAGTTAAATACATGGCTAGAGGCTGCCTCTTGGGAAAAGAGGTCAAAGACATTTTATATCATCTTAAATGATCACTCTGGAGAAAAAACCAAAATGCACCTGAAGGAGTCACACTCCCATTCTGATTGTCTCTGCCATGCGAAACATCCCATACAAACTCATTTTGGTATTGAATGACACTGCAATGTTAACACTGGATAGTTTGCTTCTACAATTATACTTTTGTCTCCCCTCCCTATAGTCCTCAAGTTATTTAGTGATGAAATCATCACTTTATGAGTGTAGTAAAAGTTAAAATGCGGCAAGTAAGCTTGGAGGTTGGAAAGGGAGGAGATAGAATATATCTAACTGTCTTGTCACTTACACCTGGTTATGCAGAAATCTGAAAACATTTTCAACCTCTTCCCAGCAGGGATTGCAGTGCTCAAAGTGATTCCTGCTTCCCCTTGATGTGGCACTAGTACATCCTTTAGGAATGACGGTGAACACCTGAAAGTAGAAGGAAGTCTTCCTTCTCCAGCAATGAAAATCTAATGGCCTCCAGCACCTGCCAGCTCACTTGCTGTGGCCTGAAGTGGTAGCAGAAGTGAGGAGTCTTTAGGCAGAAAATGCGCTTTTTTTAAAAAAAGAAATGTTCTTTCCTTCATTTCAGTAATCCCAGCTATGGAATAAATTATTGTTTCCAAGTAATTCTATTGGGTAGGGGCTGATATGTCCAACTGCACTGCCAGTGAGTTAAAAAAAAAAAACCAAAAACAACAAAACCAAACCAAACCAAACAAACAAACAAAACCAAGGACACAGTGTCTGTAATCTCCTCCTATATACAGTCATCTCAGTATTGAGGCAAATTAACTGGTGAGAAACCTCAAAAGCAGAAAGGCGAGTGTAAAATGGTGTGAGTTAAATTACTGTGCAGGAGATGATACCATTTCATACACAAGTACTGTCTGCAAGGCATATCTAGCTAGCAGGATTATTATTTTTTTAACCAAGTCTCTCTTAACTACAAAGAAGAAATTGCTGAGAAATTATTTCTATTGAGTTTCTGAAAGAGGCATTTTCCGTTGCAAGTGGTAATTATGAAACATAATTATACTTAATTTAATTTACACGTAAACTAAATTGTATTTTGGTTGCAACTCGAGTCACTCTTGCAAGATTATTACTAAGTGGGAAGAATGAGTCAGACCTGAAAAGAGAGTAGACTTTATGAACTGATAATAAAATTCTAAATTATATTTCAAAATTCTAATTTTAAATAAATAATTGGTGTCACAAGTGCAAGACAGTTGAGAAGACAGAAGAAGATTTGTAATAAAGACCTTTAATTTTCCATGCAGTGCTTGATATATTTGATATGAATAAAATCTGGATTATTTAGTCACTTTTCACAAGTTAATTCCTGTCAAATTTGCTTCAAAAAGGTGAATAAGATTTAGCTGATCTGAGTCTAGATACAGTATACACCTAATTAAGGCCACAGAACACCCACCCACAAAATAACTTTTACATCAACATCTAAAAGCACATTATATTTAATATGCATATCGAAAATGCAAACTGAGAGTAATGAGGGGGGCAGGGAAAATATGCTTTCAGAGTTTCAGGTTCCTTCTTGATCACAATGTTGAAACAAGAAACAGCCAGTCTTCTGGATTTAGACTCTAGTGGGAACATTTCCAGCCTAAGTGTAAGCGAAACATATACCAATCAGCCAGGTACTTTTTTTTTTTTTTTTTTTTTTTTTCCAAAATTTTTTTAAAANCAAATGTCTTTCAAATCAGTAAGTAAAATAGCATCTTTGCTCCTTCTGCCTGCAATTATCTATTGAAGCAGCCTGGCAGGTGAGTTTGTTTCCCACATTTGCTTTGATGAGGGGATCATTTGCCCCAGAGTTAATATATAACATTGGTGCGCTGAGAGTGGGGCTGACCACACCAGCAATGGGTTGCTGTTGTGCTCTGTTGCAGTGCAGCAGTACCACCTGGAAAAATGATGTGGCATCACAGCGTAGCCTATGAGTGAGACCAAGGGGCAGCTTCCATCTGGCCTGCAAAAACAGCCCCAAAGCCATTTGCTCCAAGGTGAGGTAGTTAAGCTGTACAGAGCATCTGTTTGCTCCCAGACTCTTTGCTTATTAGGAAAATTTTCCTTGGAAAACTTCACCTTGTTGTAAGTCATAGTGCTTGCATTCATGCTTTAGCCAGCTTAGTCAACAGTTACATAACTGGTTTTGGTCCTGGAAAACCCTGGCAGAGCTGCTCTGTGACTAAGGCAAAAGAACCTGAGAGCCGCCTAAAATAACCTGATACAAAGAGAGGCACAGGTCTTCCAGCTGTTACTGGCTATAGTCATGGTCTGGTGAAGTGCATGTTGTTGATTTCAAACAACAGGCTTTATATTGCCTAATGCAACAACTTTCTCTTCTTGATTTTTGTGATGGAAAGCTTTCACAAATAGCCAAAGCTGAGCTCTGATACATAGTTTGTGGGAGGCAGGGAACCCAAGCAAAAAGGTTTTAAGAAATTAATGGGAAAAAAATTTAAGTTGATGAACAAGTTAGTTTTTTCAGTAATGTTTTGAGATTGTCTTATTAACACTACTCTGTATTTACATAATACAAGAATGTGTGCATATTACCTTCCTTTTGAGTGAAGAGGGAAATTTTTTTTTTGTGGTGAACTAAACTCCTAATTGTTCTTGGTTTAACTTCCTTTATTGGTGCAAAACAAATATGTCATATATAACTAGGGCTTTGTGTAAGAATAATACCTGGATCTCCTCGAGTCTCACTTCTGGACAACAGGTAATGCAAGTGCCCTGTTTTCTGTTGTGCTCAATGTATCATTTAAAGTCACTTTTAAAAAGCTTCTTTTCAAGTATGTCTTTCAAATGAATTAAAAATGTGAATATATAATCATGTGCTTTCAATACAAAAGAAGTGAAAAATAGGGAGGAATTATAACTCTACAAAACTGCTTTTATGTATCAGCTTTTTTTGCCAGGACGGCTCAGTATGTACAGGGTCAGACTTCTTTCAGCTGGCAAGCACTTGCTTCTAATCAATTAATGAGAGGCAGTGTTCAGCTCCTCTCATATTTGAGCCTTTTAGATCCTGTGTTCCAATGCTAATAACATTTTTTTCCTAATTGGAAGCAATCTGGGAGCTTGCTGGGATCAGCGCTAGGACCGTGAGTCCCCAAGCTGACTTGTTTTGCAGGTTGTTCATGTATCTGATAAATTAGCCCTATCGTCACAAAATATGATAATAATGTAGGAATCACTTTTAAAAAGGTATGTCATGAATAAGGCAAACTGTAGTCTAAAGGACTATGTATATCCGTGTGCATACGCAGCCACATGGGCAGACAGCTTGAGCAGTTTTCTGCTGAACTTGCTCTTTGTTTCTTTTGCACCAACAGTCAGAAGACCAGTTAGGATTCCCAGAGGCTCCTACCAGGGTGTGTTCCAAGTGGTCACGCTTCAGCCTGGTGGAGTTTTTGGCACTTACACTTGATGAGAAAGATGGTGTTAGACTTGGGAAATACCTTAAGCACTGCCACACAAAGCCAAAAAAACTTTCACGTATGGAGCTAAGGTTCAACACAACTTCAGACTCTGTATTCACCAGTCTAGAGAAGAGGAGAGTGTCTTTTCCATGCAAGGTGTCTGTCTGAGTTGGATTTCTCATCCCCCTTCTTTTATGCGTTGTGTCTTCATAACTGTCATTTTACACAAAATGCTGTATGATAAATCTTTTCATCCAAAGGGTAGTTGAAGTTGTAAGTTGACCTTGTCTTGGCTGGTTAAGGTCAAGATGCAGACAGCTGGTGAAATCCTGCTCCAGGTGAAGATAAAGGTTGTTTTGCTATTGGCATTGAGAGACGACATTTTGCTCCACCAAATTTTCTGGAAGGAAGGGCTATCTGTGTAAGGGACAGGGTATAGATGAGTGTTTTGAGATGTAATTTCTACTGGTAATCAACAATATAATGAGCCCAAAAGTCAATACTAACAATTGTGGTACTAAACTGGCTCAAATCATGTTTAGGGAGAAAGGAGGTCAAGAGAGGTTGGAATTTTTGTTTTGGGGGTTACACCCAACACTTATAGAACAAATCTAGTTCCTCTTTAATTTCACTTCGCTTGGTACATACAGACCCACTGGTCTCCATTTGGTGGTATCTCCACTTTTTTAAGCCCGTTACAGATGGAATTAATATATGTATGGCTTCAGTAGTCCTATATGACATATCAAACTGAAGCAGTGATGAATGGTCCACAGCTTGTTTGCAGAGACGTATTAAATATACAATGTTTCTGTTTTCCTGTATTTGCCAGAAATTTTCAGGCTTGGTCCTTCAGTCCAAAAAGCAAAGGCAATTGGAAAAGCTTCAACTTCAATCTAGTCCACCATGCAACCAAAACAGACATTTAATTGCCCTCCATAATGTCTACTGAGAGCAGGAATGTTTTTGTAGGATGGAGCTGATCCCAAATGCCCCCTTCTCCCAGAGGGAATGTGCCTCCTGGCATCAGTCTTGTGGAGAATGTGTCTGCAACAGTGCATTTCCGCACAAGCGTGTCTTGCTTCCTTCTTCGGAAGTCCAAAAACAAAGCCAGGCCTCTTGAATTGCAGCCCCTAGAGTTTTATTTCCTTTTTTCTGTACTGCGTGACACAGCTATTTGGTTTCCTTTTGTCCAGTACAATAATAATTCAGGAAAATAGCATGTTCCGAAAAGCTAATGTTGTTATGATTGGATAAACTGAATCCCATTTATTGTTTTTAGAGAAACTTGTTTAAAGCTAAACAACTCTTTTTGCAGTCATTAAGGAAGTTTGTGAAGAGTGTCCGTTGTTCATCTCACCACTTTACAGAGAAGATATTGAGATACAAGAACTTTCTTAAACATTTCCAGAAAAACTATATTTCTTTTTCTCTGAAGCGCCCTATTCTCATCCCACGTTTCTTTATAAATAGAAGAAAAATATGCTCAAATAATATGATCTTAAAGATAATCATGCAATATCTGTGTAGTTTTGGAAATGCGTGCGTTGTAACTGATGAAGGCAATACTAGATGAACAACACTATGATGATATCACATTTATCCCACCCTTGCTAGACTCCTTCATTATGAAGTTATTTGCGCTCTGTGTGCAGAAACCATATTTTTTGTATCTGTATCGGCACAAGACCAGCTAAGCAACCTGTCATGCATTCAAATAACTCTTAGTAGGCAATAAAGTTAGAGCCTTATGTAGATATATTGCAAGTATTCAAATGGCTACGTAAGTCTATATACAAGTTTGACTTTTTCCAGCAGCAGGGAAACTTTTGCAATAGTCCTAGGCACATGCTTATTGTACTAATATACTTTCTGATGGGGTGAGATTCACAGCAGAATTTCAAACCTGCTTAGCTAAACCCAGTTGCCATTTCACCTGCCATTTACTACTAGTAAGGTACACTGGTAGTAAACTCTCCTAGTATGGGCTGGATAGCAGCCTCAGTTATGCAAGCCTAAATGCCTGGTCTAACTTCAAGAGCAGCTGTATATTCAGGACTTACAAATTCCCTTCATCACAATCTTTCTCTGATTCTTAAAAGTACATTGCCTTGAGAGAGCTGGGTGCTGTCATGCTCTAAGCATATATATTTTTAGGGTTTATGGTGATATTTTTGTTGCAGTTCTCACTGTAGTGAGACACCCAGAAAAGAACCGTGTGCATGTATGCAAGGTCTTGCTACCCTTGTGCACTGCTTTTATCCCAGATTTTATCATTTCTGTTAAAAAAAAAAAAAAAGAGAGGGAGAGATGATAAGCAGGGCAGAAGAATTGCAATCTGTTTAAAGAGTTGCTACCCATTTTCTATGTAATATAGTCATGTACTACCAAGGGACTTTTCTATGTATCAGTAACCAAAATGCAAATGTGTTAGCACTCTGCATCTGTTCTAGAGCAACAATCAGGGTGGGGGGGCGAGGGGGAGAGGTGGAAACCTATTTTTAAAAGTAACCAGCTTATGTTTGAACTCACCCAAACTGAGTTTGGATATTACTACTGTGTTATAACAACACTAACAATGCTGAACACTCTTGCAAGAAAAGCCCTCTTCCATGCTGCACATAGTATAAGGTCTTTCTTGTGCAATAGAACTATCATAAAGCACAGATTACATCCAGTTAAACTAAGGAATTGTCCAGCCCCTCAGAAAGCGTGTGGAGGAGAATAAAAGATTGTTGTTTCACTCGACCTAGAAAAGAAGTTGGAACTAATGTGTATTAACGCTGAAGAATCTGTCTAATGTGCATGGCAAATTTGTTTCCTGTGGACAACTACATAAAGGAATATTATGAAATGAAACCCATATACAATCCTTAACAAATACTGAGGTGGATAGGAACAGGCAGTCAACTGAGAACACAGCAAGTTACTAATGATATCCTTCAAATAAATGATTGCCAAGCCGTTTGCTATAATCTTACTCACGCAGTGCAGGTCTCTGAGAGGGAAGAACAGAAACAAATTGTGTTTCGCATCACTTGGCATCCCAGTATAATCAGAACCCCAGATCCAGGTGAGTGTACTATTGAATTGTAAAGTATTCTCATCCCACTCCTAAAAACACCTATTTGCATGCATCAACTTTGCAGTCCTTGTTCTGCTGTTTGAGCTTTGCTGCCAAGCCACAGGAAAACTTAAAAGCTCAGTTCAAACCAAATGTGATCATAAATGGCAGTGATACCAGGATTTCTGTGAAACTTGCAACAATAGGATTAGAAGGAAGGTCTGAACTTGATACACGCTGCTGAGAGGTAAAATTTTCAAAGTACTGAAGTCCCAAATAAGGCGTGGGGTCAGATTTTTCAAAGTCATGATGCTGTGTATATAGGAAGATAGGTGCTAATTGGGATTTTCAGAAGCATCTGAGAAGCCTGATTTCCTAAAATCAGTGTTTACTCATGCTGACTGTGGTGTTTTGTTCTGCACCTGTGTTGATGATAATTTATGTGTCTGTTTATGAAAAGAATACAACTTTCTCAGTTATAGATGAAAAGGAGCCATTGCAGTGTGTTTTAGTTTTCAACACACTCCATGAAATTTAAGTGCAAATTTAATTGGTCTTTAACTCTAGTTTTTAACCTTGTTCTGATCATAAGTTTGTGAGCTGGCACAGTTCAGATTTATTCTGTATTACCTTGTACAAAGAGTAGCAGTGCAACTTGTAAGACCTTGCACAACTGTATGCCAGCCCATAAAGCTGTAACTGTTGGTTCTGAGACCCAACCCCGACATTAGCTGTTCTGTTTAGATTAATGACAACTTAGTAAAGCGTATCTGACAAATGTGTCTATTCAACATGTTTACCTTGCAGAGAGTTAGAGACAGAAATTGCACATTATTCCTTGTTCACTTTGTTGATGTTCAACTCTTGTGTTTTTCCCCTACTGCAGTTTTTCACTGATTCTTTTTTTTTTCCTCTTAATGACCACATGCAATGACCAGTAACTTTGATAATCTCAGCAATAGTGCAAATGCCTTGCAAATTTTTTGGGTTTGCAGAAACCTTAAGTTTTCTAGATACCATTTTTTTTCCTAGGCTTCCAAGTTATGGCATGCACTGTATAAGTGAATAACTGAGAAGTGGAAGGGGCTGGGTGGGGGGAACCTTACCAGTGAAGTGACCCTAGAGCTTGACCGTGTTTTCTTTCTCTCTGTTTAAATTGTCACAAAGCATTCAAAATAGTAATACAGTCATGCTCAAATCAGAAGTTGTTCAGGCCCTAGATATACAGAATCTGTCATAGGACCACCACTAAATAACTTCAGTTCTGGATGAGTGCAACTTCATACCAATCCTCATGCTGCTTCTCTACCCTTGAGACCCTCGGCAGCACCGACTTAGGCTCCAGGGGATTTCTGCTTCTGGAACTAAGCATTGCCGCCAAACCCCAAAGAGGAGAAATTTTCTCATTGAAAACTGAAGTCTTACCGATTACCCTCAACCTTTTCAGTCCTCTAGGGAATGCTTTAGGTTCTCAGTATCTTGCTGTAAGGCTGGTTCTCTCCCTATCATGTTTAATAGCCAGAAATACACCTAAAGAAATTTGCCCTTCCTGCCCTGTTGCCCCACAGAGTAGCAGTGGTTCAGGCTGTGCAAACTCTGGCTTTTCTGGCCAAAAGTGAACTCCCAGTCATATCTGGGGTATTCCCAAGTGACCATGACAAAGCCCGTAGAGGAGGTGCCACCTCCTTTGGGACCAACAACTGCTGCTTCTCTGACTCAAGTCTTCCTTATGCCAGGAATATGAGAGACTCCTTCAGTCTTTCACTAAGACTCAATCTCACCATATCATTGCATATGTTCAGAAAGTCATGCCACTTCCCTTTGAAATGCAAAAGGCCATTAAAATATACCAATACTAGTCCTCAGTACAAAACCCTCTAGGCCCTGCAGAGCTTAGCACTTGTTTGGGCTTTTAGATAGAGGATACAAGATTGAATTTTGCTACCACAAGGATTTGGAACAGGGATCAGGCCACTGCTGCTGTAGGAAGAGGGTAAAGAGGAGGCAAGGGGACAGAGAAGAGCAGAGCTGACGTGGAAGGTGGCTGTGGGACATGCTGGGAGATCTAACCCTACTTCTCCTTCCAAGACTGAATGAGGAAGGGATGTGGGAAGGGGAGAGTTTACTGCTGTTACAGACCCCAGGAACGGCCTGACCCACAAGTGTGCTGCCAGCCCCGCTACCCAGGGCTATCACAATGACATAGCAGGCAGTGAAGGGTAGGCTGCTTTGCCACTCCAGCAGTCTGCTGTCTGGAGAGTTGTGCTCTGCTGATGCCCAGAGATGTGATGTCCCACTGCCCACAAAGCTGTCTTGCAGCAGGTGAAGGAGCAGAGCTCATCCCTAGCCATGCCTGAACAGCCTGCTCTCTGCTCAGATCTGCTAAAGCTGCAAAATTTGAACGGAAGTTTTGGGGAAAGTGCATCTAACAGATAAACAGTTTGGTAATTAAACACTATGGTCATTCTCTAGTGCTTTTTTTTTTTTTGAGAATGCTTGTTACGAACCAGGCTAATCTTTTCAGTCACTGATCAATTCACCAGACTCCATCCCTTAGTAGCTGTGATGTGTTTTGAAACCTGCAGTAACTCATGAGACGTTTGTTGTAGGATGTCCCTGGGGTAGACAGAACTGGGGAACTTTTGATCCTCTGCTGTGGTGGAAGTGCTTCCAGTGAAATGTGTATTTGTCTGTTTGCCAAAGCTTCTCTCTTCTTGTCTTCTCCCAAACTTGGAGTGTAGCCATGCTGAGGGCCAGATGTCTGAGTCTGCAGGCCTACTTTCAATTTCAACACCAGTCAGTATCCCAGTTTCATTAATAATTCAGGTTTTTCCTTCTGTTAGGAAATCAAGGTCTTTGCTTCACTAATCTTTAAAAGATACTTTAGTCAATCTTGCCCATTTTTACATATTCTACTAGGTAGCAATACAGTCTCTGGTTGTGTTCTGAAGGTTTTTTTATTCCATGTTTTTCACGTTGAGTACTCTTAATAATTTATTAAGCAATGTGATCATCTGTATTGAGTGTCTGGGTTTTTTTCCCTCCTCCCTTGAGACACAAATGTGTCTAGGAAGTTTCTTATTTTGGAAAGATGGGTCCTGCTCTGGTCTGAAGTGAAGAAAAAAGTTCTCTTGCGTTTTAGGGGGGTATTTTAGGTTTACTTGAATTAGTGCTTGCATTATCATGTGATTATGCTACAGGAGACTAAGTTCAAGAGATGTACCCTCTATTTGGCTTGGAAATGCAATTTTAAAAAAATTTTTTGGAAGTTCATTTCAGAATAAATGTGTTCCCTAATTTCAGATTGGCTCTTCATAAAGTTTAATGTAACAGCCTTATAAACTACAGAGCCAGAATTTCTGCTGTGACATCCCTTATCTTTAATAGTTTATAAAATCTTGTAATTTGCCTTTCTTTGTCATTCTGTGCTTCTATTTAAGCTGAGCTTAAGCAGGACAAATGAAAAAAATGAGGAGGCCAAGGAGAATTAGTTCCAAGGTAAGCATATTGGCCAGATGTATAAAATGTTTGGATATGACTTCATTGCAGGCTCATATTCAGCTGATCTAACACAGAATGGTACATTGGCACTGCCTTCCATTAACATCTTGTTCCCAGGAATCTGATTTCTTTCTTTTAAAATAGTCTCTAACATGGTCACTGAGAAAGCTGTAAAAGCTGAGTGTCATCAGTATAGTAGTGGCACTGGGGTACTATGTCTGCTAGCATTTTCAGGAACCTGAGAGAATGGCTCTGCAAAGACATGAGCTGTTCCGTTCACCACAGTGCTCTGTCACAGTGCCTTAAATGCCAGCCTCCTAATGTGCTGATTCTCTGAGTGTATGGAAAAGGCCTGGCAGGAAAATCTCTCTCCAGCAATTATGGCTTACTATGGCAGCATAACAGAAATGCTTTTCCTAATCATCAGCGAGGACAGTGACTATCCCACACTTGGAAACAACTGGGTCTTTCTCCTCTCCCATAATTTCTAGTTGACATGCGTCCCTCGAAGCAGAAGTTTTTGCTGTCTGTCCTGAAATGAATAAGTTTCTATGTGGAATGACACTCACTCGTGCAATTTCTATTACTTCAGTCTGCAAGGTCATCCGTTTCTTCCAATACAATTGTCTAACCCTATCACATCTCTGTATTGCTTCCCAACTTCATAGGGTCAGCAATCTTCACCAGCATGCTCCACATACTAACAGGAACATTATGTAAGATGAGACCAAAAGACCAGCTGCTGAGGACCTGCCTGCCTTGTTTCCTTCCAGCTTGATACTCCCTTCCAACCCACCCTTTTAAGCCCATTTCTGGCAGCTTTCAATTCTCACAGGTATTCCCTATCTTCTCCAATTGAATTAATAACTCCCTATGTGGTATCAATTTAAATAATTTTCTGATAGGTTGGATCAGCCATATATTTCCTTGCATGAATACTAATTATCTTGCCAGCAAAAGAAATCAGTCTAGTACAATCTAACACTGGCAAAATCACATAGTGTCTTGTCCCACTTACTATTTCCTTCCATGTCTTCAATGATCCTTTTCTTCAAAATTGACTTTAGTTTTGGTGACAGCAAAGACAAACAAGTGGCTCCATTGCCACCAACATAATTTATGGAGCCCTTATTAGATAAAGGTTATTGTGTTTGCTGTTCTCCAGTCCAATAACACTGCTGACCCCCACCTTTCTGGTAAACATGGCAGGTGATTATTTGCTTTTTCCAAAACTCTGGCAAGTAAATTGCCCGGTGCCTTTGTTCCAAATGTATCAGTTTCTTCAAGTGTTTTACTTGTACCCACCTTGTGGGTACTTCCACTTTACTGACTAATAGGGTCTGATTCTTGCTTTTTCTTAACACAAATCTGCAGAAAAATCTCAGTGTTTTGGGACCATAGTTAAATGCCTTGACTCTGAAAGTCCCTCGGTGGCAAGTTGGGTGGGTCCTCCACGGGCTCAGAAAAGCTGCACCGAGTCAGCAGAAGGGAGGACTCCCAGCTGGTGGATTTAAATAGTATTTCTCTTGGCGGAGATTCCCAGGGGGAACCAAATTCAATGAAAGCTTTTACAGGTGGAGGAGGGTCTCTCTTTGACTCCAAGCTGAATGAAGGTATCTAACCTGAAACCTGGCATCAGCTGCTGCTTTTATCAACTTTTAGGAGGACTGTCTGTGGCAAACATGGTTTACATTGATAGGTGGCAAGTGCCTATGTGCTGACCTTTCCCAGCCTTAAAAATAGGAAAGGCAGAGGGTGAAAAAGAAGGAAGGAGTCCTCTTATTTTAAAGAGGAAAAACACTTGAGGACAGATGCTGTCTCAGTTTGGGAATGTGCCATTGTGTCTTTGTGCCAGCCTCAATGAGAGACAGTAGGTGCGTCTGTGCCACTAAAAATAAGTCTGCAGTTCACTCTCTTCACAATTGCATAAGCAGAAGCTGGAATCTGTTCCAGTGTAAAACCAATAGAAACTGTATCCTTTTTAGTGCTCTGAAGTCTCACTCGTGCAGGCAGAACTCCGGGCAGAAGTCTGCAGTGTTTCACAGTGAAAAGCCATGTGCGAGTATGGCATAGTAACCTGAGAAGCTGTAAAACCTAGTTCAGCTTGAATAATCTGATACAATTGAGCTTTTAGCCTACCTGTGATCCTACTTAAAATGACAAATTTAAAAATAGACATTGCTGCAGGTATTTTTGCCCAATATCTTGGGGAAAAAAGGCGTGGGAAGGAGACAGTTTCTCTGACATCCTGCTGGAAGGGCAAGACTGAGCTCCTTTCTCACCAAAACAAGCACTAGCAGTGTGTGTTTACTTTCATGGCATTGAATGCACAACCAAAAGACCTGCAGGCTGCTACTGCAAACCTCTATTCTACAGAAGCAAAAATCTTCAGTGATGTAGCATGATACACAAGATAAGCCCAGATTGCACTGTTGATCTTCTGTGCACCTTGCCAGAGGAGATCATGTAGCAATTGTTTAACAGCCTAATTGCGATACTACAATGTAATGTGGGACAGGCAGTGAAGACTGACTATCATAGAAAGTAAATTAAGTAATTTCCATAAACTGGAAAAGTGTTAAGAACAAGACGAGGAAGTTGGCCAAAGTGGTGGAGGATAGCACCTTACTTCTGTGAAAAATACTGCGAGATTGCTTTATAAGACCGCAGTTCTGAATAAACTCTGGTTGCCTATGGGGAGCTTTGATTTTACTTAATAAAAGTAGCCCCTTCCATTTTATTTTCATCTTAACCTGTATCTAGAAGAGGAGAGCATATACATTCTTCCATGGGCAGATGTCACAACAGG
The DNA here is from genome assembly GCA_013398295.1 of Chionis minor. NCBI lineage: Eukaryota > Metazoa > Chordata > Aves > Charadriiformes > Chionidae > Chionis > Chionis minor. The sequence goes on from VZSF01000206.1 coordinate 1,487,177, forward strand.
AACAACTCAGTATTTTTCAGTACATGCAGAGTCTCAGCCACCACCTTCAAAATAAAATATTCTAATCGCTCCAAAAGCAGTTTGGCAACCTTTGAGGCCTGCGGAACACAAAATGGCTTATTTTAGTGTTGAGTTAAAAATCAAGACTTAGAATAGACACTGAATAACAAAATGCTAGCAAAGTGACCTTTTTGTCAGCAGTTATGAGAGCTTACTCTGCCTGACTGAGCAGGCTGGATGGTCAGAATGCTCTTTGACTCTAGAAAATTGAAATGAAAAATTTAGTAGAAGTGGCAAAAGCCTGCATTCCTCCATGGAGTAGGTACCTAAGAACAAATTTGCAAAAGAGTGATCAGTGATATAAAATTGCTAGGCGCTTTCTGAATTTGGAGGAAAAATGTTCAGTAGACTTGAAATTACTTAAATTTCTAGGCTAAATTCAACTCTGCAACAGAGAAAAATTGCTTTGCTATTATTCTGTAAGGTTTTAATACATCAGTACTTAACAAGCCAAAGAACCTCACACTGTGAGCCATCAGATCTGTTCTTTATGACTGCGAAAGTAAAATGATCCACAAGAAGTAATACTTCTGGTATAAATGTAAGATTTGTACCACAGCAATTACACACACACAAGTACAGAGCAGGAGAGGTGAGCAGGATGCATACTGACAGTCTGACTTGTCCAGAGGAAAGTTTGCCCTGATAAGACAGAGCTACTTCACTGTTTGAATGCTGCAATATTATGATTTAAAGCCAAATCTCAAACAACTTGACTTTCCCCTGTCTGATGTGTTTACTTACTATTTCTTCTCCTTATACTCTGTGTGGTGCATTCTTCCTGAGGCTTTAGGTAGAGAAAGACAACCTTATTTTAAGCTGTCATCAGTGCTTCTGTTGAATGGCAATCAAATAAGATAGAAACACTTTTTGGAGATGTATGGAAAATGTTTTTTTCCATTGTGTAATGAAATGGGCACTTGGCTTATTCTAATCTACAGCACCTTACAAGGCACCATGCTGACATTACATCTCTCTTGCGTGCTACAAGAAACAGTAGCTCTAGTGGAAATGTTGCTATTTCAGCTTTCAAGAAGCTCTGAGCATTTAAGTCTGTAGTCTGTTTTCAGGGCTCAGCATGAAAACCCAAGCACTCGCATCAAAACTCAGCCATGGTCACCCATTCTTCTCAGTCATAAACCTTAGCTGTTCCTGGAAGCATATTGCAGAAATACGTCCAAATTTGGGCAAAGCTCATTGGAATTTAGCCCAATCTTATCAAGTTGTGGCTCCTGGTGAATCACAGATTGTGGAGCTGTGCTGGGACTGTCAAGTAGAGTCAAGGGAGCTTTGGAGGTGCAATATTTTATCTGAGCGTTGCTGAGGATGTGCTGCTATTAACTGTGGAAGTTAATTGCAAAATATTCTTTCCAAATAGGCTAAAGGGAACTACTGCAAAAGCTACTATGAATAAGCTCAGAAGAGATTTCTGATAAGATTTGTCCCAGGCAGTCCCACTCATGGTTTGCAGGCCCTCAGCAAGGACAGATGGCAGCGTGGTGTCATTCATGGTGAACTGTTGCTTTATTCAGTGAGCCCCTGTTTAATCACTAGCTGGAAAAGGGTGTACCTGCAGGTGCTTCTTGCTTAAGGGCAGATTTTCACAGCTGTGGAGACATAAACTATCCAGCTTGACATTCACAGGGGAATTATGACTGGGTCTGTTTCCTTGACTTTCAGTAACCCAGACCACGTGTGCAAAGTGGGTGAGTGTGCACAGGGGCAGCATAGCACATTGTGTCTATAGGTGTAGGAGATGTGCTTTCTGACCATGTCAATCAGTTGATGAGTGCTTGAGGGGGAAGGTAATATTTGTTATTCACATCTGCACATGCTGCTTATCAGGCTACGCATTTAAAAAGCGGCATGTCATTTTTCTCTGCTGTCTGTGAGTTGCTCAGTGTCACTGGGATGTCTATAGCCCTGGCGTTAAAATGGCATCTCTTTTATCTCCAACTCCTTGCATCTGCAAAAAGCACATTGGCCCTAATGTGGTGCTGTTTCCAAAAGCCTGAGACTGAGGCTGCATTATAAACCATTTTCATAAATATTGTTTCATAAAATAAAGTATTCCCCTTGAAAATATTAGGATTTCAAAAGAGTTTAGAAACACTTTTTTCATTCAGTGCAAAACAGAAGTATAGCTTTGTTGTTAAAGCCAGATAATAATTGACCTATATTTCACATACTTTTATTTCTAAAAGTTCACAAAGGCAATGAGCTCTTGAAGCTGATAAGAGCTTGTACTGAAACCAGGTTTAAACTTTCTGTGTGGTCCTCTCTGTGCAGGTTTTGAACCTCAAATAACAGTGATATAAGTGGCTGTACATTGAAACAGTGTGATGAGCTGTAGTTTTAGAGAGGAAGAAGAAATCCTGTTCTTTATTACTGGCAGATTATGGGATGCTGCCCTAGTTAACCTTCACAAGTAAATAAACAGGGGGAAAAAAAAAAAAGACTACTGCCCTCATCTTCCCTTAGCCAAAACATAATCTACCTAAAATGACAAGGAAACCACAAGGTTTCTGAAGTCTTTGTTAGTAGCAAGAGGAGAGAGAGAAAATCAGAAGTTCCTACTGAATTTAAGTAAGCTGAACCCTGTAAAGAAAGAGTTTAGCAGTAGTCCAGAACTTAATTTCATTTACTTGGATGGCCTGGAGGGCTCATATTTTAACTTAACCTAAGGCTGTACAAATACTCTAGTAATTCCAATTCATGAGCGAACATCAGATAATCACATCTCCGTGTTTATAGCGGGAGTTAAAAATGAACATGACAACTTTAAAAGATCTTGGATATGTGTACAAATATTTGCAAGCTTATCTCAAACACAAGTAAATTTGGGCTTGGGCTTTTCATTCTTACCTTGCTCTTTTGTACCTCTGATTCAGTCTAACTTAGATTTTTTAGAACAATAATAGTCTCTGTCCCTTACAAATATCACACTTCCTTGAAAATGCCATTGGTTTCAGGTGTTCTTATCATCCTGGGACTGGTGAATTGCATATACAACTAAAACATAGTGGAGAAAGGAAGATCATCTGCGTCAAGAACAGTCTACGCTCTCCAGATAGCGTGTCTGGCTGCAGAACTGAAGGAAGCATATGTGAGGATGGGTGCTCTCACAAGGTCGGTGCTTCCTGATAGCCTAGGAAAAAGGAAAACTGCAGAATCATTTCTGCTGAACAACAGGCTGGGTCAGGAAACAGGCTCCTGATATAACTAGTTGGGAGAAAAGGACTAATTTTAAAGAATGAATCAGACCTCCAGTGTGTTATTCGTGAGCTGGTGAGTTCCCTCTCTCAAGGTGACACAGTCTGTGTACTGAGTACGAGCTGATTAAGTAAGCTTTATGTGTAAATTAGGTACCGTAGGGAAGTCTCTAAAGACACATAAATTGAATCAGGATTTCTACAGCCTTAAAAGCAGTTATAGGTGGCAACTGGTGAAATGTTAAAAGTAAGGAATAATAGATACAACATGCCTGATTGAGTCACATCCTACATTTTGGGTTTTTTCTGTCTAGTGTAACTGTACTATGCCATGAACTTGAGCTTATCCTGTGAAAAGGAAAATACCTCAGGGGCTGTTGTTGTTATAAAAAATTTTGCATTTCTTTTTAATAGTTCTGCTTTCAAATGAAAGTTTTATGGAAACTGTAAGCCTTGTGATTTAAAAACTTCTTTTTCCCCAATTTAATCAAAACCCCATCTTCCAACAAAATCAGTTTTTCTTTGGTTTTTTCAGATTTTCGTGTCAGTTTTAGTAATTACATAAAAATTAGATGTTTAATTAGCAAATATTTTTTTCATCTTTTTAGTTGGTGTAGATTTGTTTTCTAAAGCTGGCCTCCACTAACCCACCCCACCCTACATGGGCTGCTGTAATTATATGTTACTTCTAGTCACTTAAGGGAGACTAGCATTTCACAGAATAGGTAATGAAAGCAGAGCCAACCTCATGATGATATCTGAAGAGAACTGCCATTTTTCTAAAGCAAAGGTAATATTGAAATTAGCACTCTGCAGGTTGGCAGACACCTCTGGCCTCTTCCACTTCTATGGAGTCCTGAATTCCTCACACACAAGTGAAGACTTCTCTAAATGGCCACGTTATTTTCTTTAGCGGTTTTCTAACAAAATGTTTTTTCTGGTTTGGTGTTGGCAAGGGGAGTGTGTGTGATTCAACTTAAATTAAATTTTCCTAACCTGGAAGAGAGAATAGGATGCAAGAAAGAACAGGAGAAGGTTACAGACAGCTGTTCTTAATGTGCCACATTTTACTGCAAGATTGATGTTTTGATTTGTTAAATTAAAAACAAAATTATTCCTCCCCCTACTAAGTACTGCAGTCTAAGAATAAAAGATCCATTTATTAAATAAGGCAACAAATAAGGAAGAATAAGGATAAAATGCTGTTCAAGGAGAGACAGTTGATCCAATTTTCAGTCACAACTGTGTATTGAAATACAGTATGTGGATAAAACCTGCTGGCAACTTGAGGCTGGGCTGCAAATACTCTAAGAGTTTGCTTTGCCAGCCTGTCTCTCCTCATTAGGCGCTTCCTGCTCAAAAATGGAGCAATTCCTATTCATCAAAGAGAATACTGTTATATTCTGTGCTTAGGAGTATGCATTATTTTTGATACCATGATGAGGTCTCTTTCTTTGTGAATACTCCAAATCATAATTTCTTTTTTCTTTTAAAAATGCATGTTTTGGATCTCAGTTTATTACCAGGGCTTTCAGGTTATTTTCCATTTCAAAAAAAAAAGGGGAAACATTTTATATTCAGAATTGACTGTAATTGACTATTCGCTAGGAAACTTGCTGAATGCATCTGCAGACATTCAGTGTGTTGACATAAAAGAGAAAGGAAGCTGGAATTTTAAAGGAGATCCTATTCAGAGGTGCATGTATATATATTTGAACTATTGGAAAATATTCGTATTTTGGTGGGAACAGGAAAATGATCAGTTAAGTGTGGTCAAAGCCTCGAATGAGTATCCAGTACTAAAAGCACGATCAAAACTGATCCAGAATTACTCAAAAGATCATTAAACTGTCGCTCTAAGGACCCGTAGTCATAGATGTAATCTGTTCTGCATTCAGGGCTGAAGGGATGACAGCTGATCTGGGTGCCTGTCACTGCACTGGGAGCGTTGCTGCCTGCTGTTCCCTGGTGAGGGTTTCTCCTGCCTCGCCCTCACACAGCATCACACAGATGGGCTGGACAAAAGCGGCCATTCTTCCTCCTCAGGTGCCATGTACCAAGGGGTTGTTAACATAAATCAGTGAAAGCAGCACATAACTGGTAGCAGATCACAAACATGATATCTGGTGAAAAGAGTGGATTTTCTCACCCTTGAAAAAAGCATATTCCATAAGAAAAAAAAGCCTTTTCTCAACAAAAACTCTAGTGGTGTTTTTGAATTGTCGCAGTCCAGTAACATCCCAGCTCTGACTCACTTTCAGTTCCACTTTAATGCTCGAAAGAATAATAGTCTTTGATCTCTTAGAAGGGCATGTTTCCCACATAACAAGAACATCCGAAAAAAAAACTTGGAAAAGGGGCTATCTTCAGATCATTCTGGGTAACTAGTGTTTCACCAGGACCTTCACAGCAGGGTACTTTTTTTTTTCCTAGTGCAGGACCTCCAGCTGAGCTTCAGAGTTTCTATCGGTCCACTCTGTATCTGACACAAATATAAATGAGAGAGAGAATATTTCTTAACAGTACCTAAACTGAAATAATCCTCTCCAATCCCATAATGAGTTCTGGTTTTCGTAAGATTAACTCATTTCCTTTTGACTTTACTTCTTCCCTTAGTTTCAGTGGGAAAATTCCACTTAGTTTTGGGTTGGCTTAAGTCTTTAAGTGCACTCTACCAAAAAAAAAAAAAGTGACTTGGATAAGAGATTCTCCTCAAACAGACACCACGTCTTGCTCCTCTCTCCCCGCTGGCACCCGGGGATCTGTGTGTGCCTCAGGAAGTACAGGTGACCTCCTAGGGTTGTAGTGGCCACTGCAAAACTGCTCAGTGCAAGAAGGCTGATTATGGCAGTAAATCACACTTTGGTTTCTCTGACACTGTGAATTGTCAGGTACAGCAGAAAAAAAATGTTTGTAGGGATAAGGATAGTGCAGATTTCTCCTCTGGTCCCTAAACTCCTATGAGGCCATTTATAGCATGTCTATGCTCAGTTCCCACCTAACATGACAGGCCCCTGCCCACCATGGTGAGCCAACAGGATGTGATTCTCCTCTGGCCACTGATGCCAACAGTATTTGGCTGTCCAGAGAAGGATGATGGTGGTGCCAGTACTGCCACACTGTCTTTTTAAAGCTCAGTTGCTTGTCCGACAGGAAGAGTTGCTGCATTCTTAGCTACTCTGGCACTTACAGACAGAAGTGGCTTCATGAGCTCTGGCTTCTCTAATGCCCTGATGTTGTGGGTCTTTTGCACCCCTTTACCTGAAACCTGCAGCAGGGTGTGTGAGTGGGGAATACCCAGTGAAGGCTTACAAACATTTATCTCACAATATGAGTGAGGGGAGAGGATTGCTGCTGTCTCATATTCTTAGGTCATGCCCTATCTCCAGAAAACTGTCAAGAGGAGAGATTGCAAAGATGTTGAGGCAAAGAGGAGAGAAACAATGAGATCTGAATCAGCAATAAATCTCTGGAGAGCTACAGGTTTCCTCTAAGTTATCTTCTCTGGGTGCCGGTCTATTCTGTCTTATTTTTGGCATGATCCGGCTTCAAAAGTTTTCAGTGACTTTTAAAATTCTCTCACAACAATTTTTCCTCCTATTTCTGGACCACTGGCTCCCTGCCCCCTGCTCTGCTGAGTTGACTCCACAGAAGAAATCACTTCTGTGGGCAGTGACTGACAACACGCTGCCCCAGCAGCAGCGGTGCCTGGGAGCTGGTTTATGGCTGCTGGGAGGTGATGCCACTCCTTCCAGGTCCTGCTGCTCCTCCACATGTACCGGTAGCACGGCTGAAGAGGAAACCCGCTTAATGTCTCAATGCATATGCAGCACAGGATGCCAAATTAACAATCCTGGGTGTCAGTGCCTATGAAAGGAATATAGTTTAAAGAGCTGCTGATCCCACAAAGAAAATCTGTCAAAAAGTCTTATTTGTGTAATTCCGTAATACCAAACACACAGTGTGTCTTCTTTCATTTGAAACCTCTTATAGAGAAGGCTTTGTCTCTGTAGCTGGGGTGGGGTTTTTGGTGCTGTATTGCTGTAATATTGCAGATACTGGGTGCTAGCATGCCTAGTGAAGCTATAGCACATTCACCTCAAAAGCACGAGAGAAAGGAGTGGTACCATGGAAAAGCCAACTGTTGCTGTCGGTCACTTACAACACCACACGACAGCTTTACTAGAGGTTAACGTAAGGAACTATGCTGCACAGCCGTATCTGTGTAGAGCAGCCTGAGGAAACCAGTTTGGTAGAAGCATAACTCACCTTCTTGCAGTTTGTATTTGCTCCAGCTGGTAGTTCTCCTGCCAAAACCTTAGTTCACCCCGCAACATCAGAACTGTCTTTTCAGCGCTAAACCTTACAGCAGGGCGCTGGTGTTGGGAATGGTACCGTGCAGGTTGGACCCGGGCACAATCCAGACCAGGATGTCTGTTCCTGTGTCCTATTTACAGGCATAGCATTCAGAGGGTGCCGCAGACAGCAAGGCAGTACGGAAAGTCAGGTCCAGTGCTAGAGAGCTTAAAATTGTTAGAGGTGCAGAAAGCAGAAGGAGGAGAGGAAAAACAGGCTTAGCATCAGACATTGACTATAACGAGAGGGAGCTCTGATAAAGAACTGCAGGACTGTGATCTTAATGCAAACAAGTTTCAAATTTTCAAAATGTATTTAGAGGATTTTTGGATGACTAGCTTCACAAGAAGTGCTGAGTATTTACACTGGGGAAAATCCAAGTTCCTTAATGTGACAAGTCATGAATGTGGAATTGGGCACATCCAAAATCATTGGTTTCTTTCATGAAGTTTCATCTATGGATGAAGATTAAAATACAGCACATGTCTGAAAAAATATTAGCAGTGTTTAAAAACAGTTCTCACTGGTTTTAGCAAGGGATTTGGGGCTTTTAAATAAAGAGATGACACACCGACAAGAAGTCAGTTCATGGATGTCAGGAAGGAAAATATTTCAGATTTGACAAACAACAACAAAATGCCTTAAATTTAAACCCAGAGAACCTGAACTTTAAACTCAGATCGGCCCCGAAGCAGCAAATCAAACATGTGACATGGGCTGTAAGCCGAGCCAGCAGCCCGCTGAGCTGATGCGCTGCCCAGAAGGGAGTCCAGTGGTGCTTGTGTCATGTCTAATATGGGCCAAACGGGCTATGGACTTCAAAACGTGAAGAAGGCACTAACCTGGAGCAAGGCAGACAGCAGCGCCAGTTTGAACTGTCTAAGTCTTACTAGAGCCTTCGACAGAGTATTGAAAGCAGGTTACGTCCCAGGCCACAAACTCACAGGCAGCGTGTATGTGGCTCGTGTGGTTAAAGAACTGTTGACTGCACAGCTGACAGGGAACCAGTAGAGCAGGGAGCTGTTTCAATACAACAGGGTTTTTTAAAAAAAAAAAAAAAAATCATTGAGGATTAACATTTAAAATGTATGCAAGCAAAAGAAGTGTGTAAAAGAAAAAAAAAAAGTGCAACCCACTAAAAGCACAGTCTAGCTCCCTGGCTTGTTGTTAGAATAGAGCGTTCTCCTCTGTAGCTGCAGAGGAGAACGAAGAAGTTTGGTGCTTCTGCACTAGAGTAGCATGAGTGAAGGGGCCAGCAACCGGTAAGCAGAAACCAGCTTTACTGGTGAGAACAGATGCCAGCCTGCATAGGAGCAAGACTGGTGCCTTACAGCCATGCCCACTTCTGGCTCTGATCCTGTTCTTCCAGCAGGACAGCTCAGCCTCAGGGTAGCAGCCACAGCGACAGTGCAGCCCCGATAGCCTGCGTATCCACGGGTGCCCTCCAGCAAGGTCTGTGGGGCCCAGTGTGTGTGTGCAACGGGGCAGACTTTTCCCCAAGTAAAGCACAGGGTTGGTTAGATGGAAACTTGGAAACCGTTATATATGTACACTAATTGCTCCAGAGAGTTATCACCCTGAGCTGCTCCAAACGCTGCGTTACAGACAATATTTACAATGCTTGTGCCTTCTGCAGGGAGTTTCTTTTTCAGAATTCCTGTGCCCGGTGCAAATGGTTTTTGAAAGCCTGGACCTTTACAACAGTCATAACTGAGCCCAAAGTAACCCAACTAACAAATGCTCAGTCTCAAACGGAAAGGGTAGAAACAGGTTCCTGGGAAAAGCTCTGTCTTTAGCCTACCATTTGTCTTGTATCTGTTTTCCTTCTCCAAAAGCCGCGGCTGTAGTACTGCTTTGTTATTGGACCTGAAACTAATGAATTCACCTTTATAGTCTGCTTTTCTTTCCCTGTTCTGGTGGTTACAGAGAAGCTGAACTCCCTGAAAGCTGACAAACAGAAATAGTTTACAAAAGACTTAGCGAAGGTTTAAAATTCAGCATTTACCACTTTAGGTAATTGCAAAAATTTGCAGTTTAATTTGGACAGAGACATCATGGCAAAACTGCAGCTGCAGAGTGCCTCTTAATGGAGTGCTTTTAAGGTAACAGCTTCTCTTTTTCCCTCCTTCGCAAAGAGAGGCCACACACAAAACACAGAAAAAATGGCATAGTTGTTGCTTGGTATTTTTCATTACACGTTCAATGCTTTTAAAAGGTCATGGTAGGGTATTGCTTGTTAAATGTACCAATAACTGCAAACTTTTTAAGCTAGGTTATGTTCTCTGCATGCTTTTAAAATTTCTGCTCAGGTGCTTTTTATGTTTTGCAGTATTTCTACAGGACTACAAATACCTGAGAAGGTTAGAATTGCCATACTTACTGGCTGATACCTTCTTTCTGCTGCAGAGGGGATGATTTAAGACACAAAGTTTGGTGAAAAGTGTTCATTTGGAAAATATTGATATAGGAAACAAGTCACAGAAGTGACACTGAACAGACAGGATTAAAGGGCATGCAGGATTGTTCAGAAATGCTACTTAATTAATCTGTTATCACTATCTTTTAAAAGAGCAGCAAAGCATTAAAGGATTACGTAATCTAAAGCTAAAAAAAATTAATAATTCTTGACCAAAAAAAGGGGGAGAAAGAAAAAAACCTCCTACTTCTTGTACAAGAAGAGGCTCTTTCTTATAGTAACCGAATCAAGTTTTGATATTACGACTTCTATTTTGCCATATGGATATGCTTGTTGATGTCCAACTTCCCCCTCCCCACTCCAAAACCAAAAAGCATTCCCAAGTTCCTAACCTAGGTAAACGTTACTCCTTCAAGGTTACTCCTTCAAGGAAGATCCTTGAAGGAGTAACAACCACATGTGGTCCAGGACATTAATTATCCTCCATAACCAATTCCCACTCCTTTTCCACCCCCTCTGTCTCACGGTGTGTGCACATATAGGGTCCCTAATTCTTAATTAAATGCATTAACTTTAAGTTCTGGGAAAATGATAGTTCTTATCAAAAGGTAGAGGAAAATCAGACTGCAGTATTTGTTTTAAAAGTGGCTGTGAAGTTGCACATATACAGCTTTCAGAGTACTGGCTAGCACTTCAGTTGTTGAGATTTTTAATGAGCTGATGATGGTTGAATCTTTGCAAAAGAAGACACAGCAGTGTTCTTTCTAAGGCCAAACCAAATCAATGTCTTCTTAATCTCTGTCTACTCAAAAGAGAAAATGAGAGATTATGGGTCATTTCACTGTCTTTCCCAGATTTACTACCGTTATTTCCGTGGATGACCCTCGTTCTTCCAGCTCCTTCCTATTCAAAACTGAATTATTTCCTTTGCTTATGGCCCACACTTTCCAACATCCCTATTATTTCTTTGGTATGATTTCCATCAGGAGTTCAGCTCCAAAATCAAGCTTTGGTAGAAATAAATCTTTACTTGATACTGGCTTTCCTTGAGAAACTCACCTATGAAAAATTCTGGCAATAACTTTAGACCTTTAATACTTCCACTCTTTTTGTCTGGGTCAAAAACTTTGTAAAGAAAAATTGCCACTTGAAATGTACATCCATTAACATTTATTTTGTAACTCAGAAGAGCTCAAAGAAATGGAGAAAACATGTCTCTCTTCAAAAAGGAAGAAAAATTATAATATTCATCCCCCAAAAATTACCACGGGGCAAAATGTAAAATTATTTTTTAGAATGAAAACCAGAGGATGTCCATCTGTAAATGCAAATTCAAAAGCAGACTTAATTATATAAATTCTCACGATGCTGATATTTTTATGGCTGAATAGCTGGCAATGACTAGCTGCAATGTAACAGATCCTGTTCCTCTGATGCTTCACACTTCAGTTATTTACAAAAAAAACAGGCCCTTGTTTTCGGCTTGAAGTTAGTGACTATAAATGACTGACAGGTGCTCAGCGATAGCAAAAATGCAGGTCTTCCCTCAGTAGTTTGATTTCAGACAATTTGGATACTGGGAAAGAGAATCCAGTGACAGCAAATGTATATTTACGTGAAGTGAGAGTACGTTACTCAGCTGTGTGGCCAAAAGACACCTGAACTTACCACGTAACGCCTCTGTTGTGTCCATGCCAAACAAGATACTTTCCCCATGAAAACTTTGGGTTTGCTGCACTTGCTAGCAGAGGGTGAATACACCAATCTTTCTAGGAATCAAGTACTACGAGAGTTTCTTTTAGGTCAAGTTTATGAATGGGTATAAACTTCACTCTGTACCCTACTGGTCTGGGAGTCAAAGAGAAAGAATAATTCCCTCATACGACAAAAATACACTAAATATACACATAGGTTTATTACAAGGGTGGCGGAAAACCTACTTGCTAGATAGCCATTTCATGGCTCCCTCTCATCTTGCAAAGGCAGAGGAATGGGCAAAATTCCCATCTTGCATCTGAAGTTACGGTGGAGTACCTCAGTGGTGCCACAGCCAGCCAACCTACCAGCCCTGGCTGGCTGGCTTCTGCGGTGGGGGCAGAAACCGTGCCATACATGGAGGGAAGGTGTGACTCCTTTGCAGGAGGGCTGTTTGCATTCTTTTCTAACTCACAGAGCCAGTTACTTAGATGTAACTAGGAGATAAAGATACCTTATCATGGCCAGGAAAACCAGGCCCCTCATCTGGAGCTATTTTGAGTGCCTTCCCTGCGTGCAAGTTGCACAAACAGCTTAAGGCTCTTTTTTTAGCCATTCAGGACAAGACGAGACTTTCCAGCGTGTTTGCTCATGCTGGTCTGCCACCGCACAGTTCAGCACCAGGCTTTAGCTTTGTGGAGTTCAAGGGGAAGTTTAGATGTGAGATTTGGGTTCAGGTGCACTGTGAGAAAGGAATTCAGAAGGTTTTTGAATGTAAGAGCAGTCCAGCCAGCTATGGAAGTGCTGGCTGCTCAGCTATTAGTAATTGCCATTTCCGTATGCTCTGAGTTTCAGCCAAATACTGAAAAGACAAAAGAGGCTATTTGCTCTGTGCCATACAAATATAGGTCTGGGTGCAGGTTGGGTTGTCATTAAACTTAATCCGTTTACCTAAGGCTGTTGTGCCTGCAGCCTTGTGGCAGAAGTTGGAGAATGAAGGAAAGAAACCCACCGTGTTCCTCAGGCCTCAACTCCTTTCCTTTTGTTCTCCATTCAGCAGGGCTTCACGATGGGACTAAAGGGGTGACATCATTCCACTGGATAAATTAATTTAGGTTCTCACCAGAAAGCTGGCAGTCAGTGCCAAGGAAGAGAAAGGACCGCAGGAGGAGTGGGAAGGCCACCATCTGCACAGTGACGTGGATGATGCCAACTGGGCCCAGGGCTAAAGGATGGAGAAAGGGAGAGGATGACCACTGTTCTGTGTGCATGGTTTTTATTGTTTTCCTAGCTACAGATGGGATGTGTCCAGCATTTGTAAGTCACTGAGACTGCTAGGAAAGAAGAAAGGCAGAGAACCTGGTACTGCAAGCAGTTGGCTGGAGTTTGACTGGGGTACAATTTGTAGCATGTATACATGCATGATGCAGTAAATTACATCCATCCTATCCTTCTGAGTGTTTATTTTAGAGAGTTGGAAGATTTAATGTTGCAAAAAAATCAAAGGAAGAGTTACTTCCTCACGCTTAACTTTCATCAGTTTGTTATCTGTCACTTTTATCAAAGCAGTATTTTCCTAGTCTGGAGAATTCAAGACTGTAATGATGCATGGGAAGTATCAAGATCTTTTCTCTGTATAACCCCATTCAGTCACTAGGAATCTGGTATCAGCTGGAGACTGCTACCATCACATCTTCCTTTCAGACACAGGCTGTTGCAGAGGAGATGCAGACTCTGTTCTTCCACAGAGTATTTACTTTTAGCTTCTTTTGTTGTTCCCTTTTATGCAAAATAAATATTTTTGAATGTAAATATAAGATTAGCACTTGTATATGGAAAATGTGATTAGTGAGTGTGCACCTACCAGCATGCATACTATTTTTGTTAATCAATGGTGACAGTCATTTTGTTTTCATGGGTTTTGGCAATCCTTTTGCTCTATTCTGAGAGACTCGGTATCTAAGGAGTTTGCTGTAAAACAGAATTTTACAAGATGACGCTGGAAAACATATTCTTGCAACCAGCTAAATGCTGTCACTGGTAGTTACTCTCACATTACATGCAAACCATGTGTGAAAGCACAACACGAGCTCCCCCTCCCATTTTGTTTGGTGAAGGCTCACGGGGTTGTATTGCACACACTTCAAGATGAGGGTTTTTTTAACATGCTCTTTAGCTCCCTAAAGCAGGTTTCTGGCTTTAATCAAAGAAGCGTTTGTATGTCCTCTAAAAAAAAACCCCAAAAACAAACAACAAAACCCAAAAGATTTTAAGTAGACCAAATGCAATTATCTAAGCTATCGCCACTTCTAAACTAAGACTTTTCTTGCTAGGGACAGATCTCTGACTGCGTCGTTTGGCTATTGGCCTAAATGAACATACGTATGACTGATACGTCAATGATAGATTTCTTCTTGATGAAAACCAGGTGTTTGATGGTATTGTCTTAGCATCTTTTCTTGGTAATGTTAATCAAAAAGAAATAAGATCTGTCTTTTTCAGCTGTAGCCATCAAAAAGTTATTCCAGGTCATTCACTTAGGCTCTTACCATAAACCACGCAGGCACTTCTTAAGAATAATTTGTTCAGCCTTTATCTCTTCCCACCAGCTAAGGAGATATGTACATGACAATAGCAGATATCTAACTTTAACATGGCTAACCATAAATTAGGTGGTCCTTCCTTAGCATGAACAACCCAGCTCTTTCTTAAAGTAACCATCTATGTAGCCTTTCATTTAGTTCCTTACTCAGTTGTGACAGTTAAAAAGTCACGTAGGGCTAAAGCTGCAAAAGGATTCACTTTCTGGGTTTCATGACTCCAGTTCACAATTTAAAACCACAGCCTTGAATCTGGTGCTTAAACAGTAACAACCTTGGATCCCCTCTCCTCCCTGGGGAAACTGGTACTTTGGTGGTCTCCTTCCAATAGCTTGAGCATTGAACTTGTAAATAGGAAATGCTTCATACACCAGTTTGTATCTTAAATCACACTCTTTTTCTGAATCACATGCAGCTTCACTTGATACAGGACTCCAGATGTTACTTTGACTACTTAGCCTAGTGGTCTGGTGTACCAAATCACTTCCCAGAGCTGTGAGCCTAAAAGACTCAGGAAGCATAATTCCTTTTTATTTAAAACATCTGTCTCTAACAGAGTCCTATTAGCATGAGCTAACCTCAGCCAAGCATGTATTTGTTGACAAATAATGAAAGCATGAAAAATAACAGGTCATAGAGGAGTGGACTGTAGTTAGTGCTTTGAGCTTCTGAAAGGTTAGATGCATTCTTGCTGCCCAGTGATTTCACATCTGTATAATGGAAGGCCATGTACAAGAGTCAGGATGGGACTACTATATCAGCTGAGGCCTGGTGGTTGAGAGCTTTTGTGTATCCCAAGGCTAGAGACAGCAAATCCTGTGAACTAACTCATAATTAGGATATTCCCTACTACTGGAGGGACTAAGTATGCATGTGTTCATATGGTGAGGAAGGGCTATTCAGTGTCATTCTTCTCTTTCTTTCTCCATAGCTTTGAACAACTACAGCTTCCAGCAGTTTTGACTGGGGATCAAACCTACTTATGTATATGTTTTCTAAAGATTGTGCTGAGGATGGCTGCTAGGTCTGGTTCACTATGGCCAAGAAGCATTTAAATTGAAGAGCCTGTCCAATTTTGGGAATTAAATAAATTTGCTGAGCCTTTGAGATAGAGAACTTGCTCTGCAGTTAAGCAGAAGCAGAACTTCGGGGAACTTATCTGTGAAAATGCAAAATATATTTTATTTTTTTTTAAACTTTCTCACTAAGCATAAAACTTGAGGAGTACCATCAAGACTCTAGGACTCCAGTTTGTCACTTCTCATGGATTTGCTCCTTCGACTCTCGAATAACATCTGAGTATTAGGAGAATAAATTCTTAAAGTCACAATTTTAAGATCCTGTGCCAGTGGGAGCCCCGTAAACACTCAAGAAATATAAAAAAAGAAACCTCAAGCCCTCACTTCACCCACTCTCAGAACTGCTTTATGGTATTAGGTATATCATTTATGACAGTTTTTGAATGACTGTTCTGCTGTAAGGGTAGAATATTAATTCTAAATCCAAAGTGTATTTTGGCATCACACACACTTATTGAGGCCTTCTTGCACTTTAGATGAGGAACAATAAAAATGGTATGAGACAATATAACAAAAAGAATAAAGAAACCAATTTCTCATTTATTTGTCCCTTAAAGTATTATTCTGTTCAAATTCAGTCCTCATTCTACTTGTAATACACTTACAAAGTTTAAGAGTGAGGAATACTACTCTATTGCATTTTATAGCATCCCAAGAGTAGTGGTCAATCTATTTTCTTTTCTTACTGTAGTATGTTTATCTCATCCTATTCCACCCAGCCACCATGCGACAGCAATAGTTATTTCATTGGGGTCATATGTTTCAGTCTCCCTCTCTTTTTATTTTGTGACTTTGTACCATATGTCAATGGTTACTGCCAGAGTCAGATGCACTTTTCTCAATGGTCTTGCTTTAAATCTTCCCCATCTAAAAATGTGTCTATTCTCATGGTTCAGGGACTGAAGCTGTGACCTTCCTAGTTGCTTTCCAGGTATTCTTCAACCTTTTAAGATCACAGGGGAGTCTTTTAGACGATGAAATGGCAAACAACTTTCTTTGGAAAATATACAATGTAGTCATATACATAAAAGTGAACAAAACCCATTACATCAGCAGAGTGGCCCACAGTCCCCGTCTTAATAACTGCTTGGCTGATTGAGGGTCAAAACTCTACCCATAAAGCAATCTTTGTGCATCTGCAGCTTTCCCTTCTGAAATCGGTTAGACTCAGTCAGGTTGGCTGGTTGTCCTCCTGTGTGCTCATACCCTCTCCAGTCGCACCCCAGGCACCTGGAGTCCACTCAGCCTTGCCACAACCACCCTGCTCTTCCTGAATAACGCTGACCCTGCCTGATTTCTCTGTTCTTGCCAAGGCAACCAGTACAAGGAAACTGAACAAATAAACCTTCTCGAACCTCTTGTCTTTCAGAGACAGACCTGTTATTGAGTGAAATTTTTCTACAACACAAGCCTGTTTATCTGACCTTTAACATAAAAAGCACTGTTGCTGCAAAGTAATTCAAATGAGCATTTCTCTCGAGCACCAGCTATAAAAGAATGTGGTTTTTTAAATGAGTTCACGGCAAGTGCTCTGGGCATGTAGATAACGGCTGCATCTCACTGGATAGCTGCCCTTAGCCTCTGTCTTTTTAATTCCTCCTGCCATTAATGATTTTCCCTCACATTCCCAGTGCAGATACGAAGAGAACAATTCCAAACCCACTAGTAAGCCAAACTTTCAGATGCAAGTACCACAGTATTCACAGTGATTCTGTACTTCCTCCTTGTAGCCAGGATCAAATTGTAATTTTATCATGGTCAATGGATTTCCACAAGAAATTACTTTCAGGTAATTCCCAGCGGACAGTCCAGCAGGAGCTGTTTACATTGATGCTGATTCCCAAAGCTGTCCCTAGTATTTTTAGGAGAGAGGCTGGAAAGAGGAGATTTGATTCTTCAGTATGATGTTTCCAGAAAGTATTTCCCGTCTGAGTAGAAAGTAAAATAAATTTAAAATGTACAAAAACTGACATAAACCGTATGCAATCTCTTTTATTGGACAAACTGAAAATAAGAGGCTAACTTCCATTACTGTTGTGAAGCTGTAAAAGACTAGGGATGTGATTTAGTTGATAATGTTATTGAGCTTCTCTGACAAAGGTACACCTATCAATAACTTCTGTTATTGTATTTTATGTCCTCTAAAAATAGCTGCTTATTTGCTTTGCATCTTTTTATTCTCAGAAACAGTTGTGGGACAGCTCTCTTTAAAGAAAAATTAATTTTAGCTTATAAATTACAGGACTCCTTGAAGTTTCCCTAAATAAATTAGAAGACATCATAAGTCTTTCTCTTTCCATTTCCCCTTCTTGTACTTTTATTGCATTGCCTGTGGAAAAGGAGAAAACTCCCTGCCAGCGGGGCTAGTACATGACTGAGCCACAGTAAGGGAATCTGGAGTTGGCCCATGGGCCACAAGTTAGCACAACCAGGCACTGCTGTGCAGGAGCAGCCAGTTACCACCTGGTGACATCAAGACCTTTGCTGGGGCATACGGAGGAGATTTAGGACCCCTATGGCTTTCTCTGACACAGAGAAAAAGGTCACCATCAAACTCGTAACACAGGTGGCAACAAACAGGTAGGCATGAAGAAGGCAAAATGCAGCCTCGCCTCCTGTCAAACAGCAACACCAGCCTCCATCAGGAATGTTCTCTGGGGATTAATATCTGCTAGCAGTTAATGAGCCAAAGCACAACGTGGGCCATTAACTCCTCCCAGCTGGTTATTGGTTCCCCAGGAAATGTCCTACACCTCAATCATTATTGTTCAATTACACCCACATCGCTGGGTCCTGCAGCCTTGCTGCGACATCACATTTCTAACAGCTGTGTTTGGCCAGCCCCTAACTAAAAGGCTGTGTCCCAATTTGAAAGTCAGTGGAGGGAGAAGGACATGAGAGCTCGCTGATGAGCGGCTGCGGGCAGTCCTGCATCTCACTGGCTTTTCAGCAGAGTGTACTGACAGAAGATTCAAAGAGAGAGGAAAGGAAGAGATAGTCATGCTGGCTCCTTAGCTTAGCTGTGGGCAATGATCAAGCCTGTGGAAATCAGGAGCCTCCTCCAAGCACCTGCTTTGCAGAACATGATGGCTTTGGTCAGTGGTTCCCATGCAGAGGTGTTCAGAAACCTGACTAGCTGTATTGCATAGGCAAATCTCATTTCTCGTTTTGTGTTGTAAAGCCTTGTCTTTGACACTTCCTATAAATAGACACTGTGGAAACTGCACTGTGAATCTGCTATCAAAATGTTTGCTTTGGATACTATGAAACCTTTTTCATAAAGTTAAATCACTAGGTTGCTTTAATGTCAGTATACTATCTGTCTATATTATGTGTATATAACAGCTCATTTAGTATTTAAATGCACAGTAAATCAGAGTGGTAAAAGTTGAGATGAGCTGTTTTCATAGCATAGAATTGAAACGAGAATGCTCATTTTTCAAATGGGAAGAGTCCGAATGAATCAATGCTGTCATCGTTCTGTGAAATGTGTCAATTTAAATAGAACTGTCTCTTTAATGGAAACATTATTCTGTCAGAAATTTTCCAACCAGTTATATAGCCAGCAGCAACGGGTAAACATGCCAGCACTGGCTTTGAAGGCTGTCCCGCTAGCCCAGGGCAGTCTGGCCAGTGAGCCAGCCAGCAACCTCCTTTCCCTGAGAGGAGGAGCTGCCGCTGCTGCTTCCATGTGAGGGTGTGGGCAGGTCCCCCCTGCCAGCCCCAGTGTTGGGACCTGCTCCAGCCACAAGGATGTTTGCAGAGTCGTCAGTTTTCCTCCTTTTCTGCCACCTTGCAGCTAAGTATCCTCTCCTGTAGTGGCGCACACCAAACTGCTAAGGCTCCTTTTTCAGGCAGAATGGCAAACGATGACATCTGAGGGATTCACATCCCACCCAACTGCTCAAGTCCAGTCCCTCAGAGTATTTTTTATTTGCACTTCATGTGAGGGTTACTTTGCAATGTTTTGCTTTATTCAGTGTATTAAGTGGAATGAGTCAAGATTAAACAAATGAATGTTTAAATACCTGGGGGGGAAAAAGCGGAAGTTTCAAGGAGTCACAAGCACATGGGACACTAAAAATGAGAGTTTGCAAAGCAGATGGATATTTGTTGGCTTTAAGGGGCAAACTTAAAAACAAAAATTCCAATAATGCCATGAAATTTTAAATTCATTTGCAGCCGCTGAGAACTCCATACAAAACCACAACAAATAATCACAAACAAAAATCTCAAAGTGTCACTTGTTTTCATGCATAAAAATGTAGCTGACTTTTGAATATCCATGGGGAGTGCCAAAAAACCTGGAACTACGTGGTTCAGGGAACGAGTCTGGAAAGTTTTATGCTGGAAATTTTTATCCTGGTTGCTGCTTGCGAATCAAGGCACAGAATCTTCTACACCTATTAAACTCTTACCAGGCAAGTGTGAGTGTTAGGTGAGTTTAATCAGAAAAAGAGAGGTATCTGGGCTGCAAGGCATCTTGTTGTACAGGATTCACTTTTTTAAATGTAAGTTAAATGAGGTTTCTTTTCCTGGATATCTCATGGTGTTTTTTGTCCAGCTGGAATCATGACTTGCAAGCTTTAGAAGCAAGGTGGTATGAGCGTGAAATAATAAAAAAATCATTTAATTTAAAAGCAATATGTTAAGAGCAACACCTGTAAAGTGAATTCCAGACACAGTCTCAAAGTAGACTTTTGATCCTCTGTTCTCATCCATTGCATAGTGAGAGGCTGTTGCTACAGCAGAATGCAAATAAGCAGGTAGTCTGTTTCTCTATACTGAAACTTATAAATCTCAGGTCCACTTGTACTGCTAATCCTGTGTTCAACTCATAAAAAATAACCCCCATGAATAAAGGAAGCTAGTTAAAAGGTGTGAAGAGTAGTGACGCTGAGTCAGAGCCCTGCAGTGTTATGGAGGCGTGTGGTTATCACCCTCCTCGAGGGGCGTCAGGGCCTTGCTGCAGGCTCTCTCAGGTAGACCTTGGTGGCGGTGGCAATGGCCACGCAATCAGCATCTGCACAGTGCCTGCTAGAGAGAGGAGGAGTTAGGATGGCATTCAGACAAATTTCTTTTTACACATTTCAGAGGCCAAAACCCCTCTACCTTCCCATTAGAAGATACTGTTTCTGCTGGCTGTTTTTGCTCTCTCTTTCCAGGGCTTGTCCTGAACTGACCTTGCAGTTTTCTCTCCCAGCTTTTGTCCCTCAGGCTGAGCTGGTCTGCCTAGAAGGAAGCAGTGCTACAAGGACAGAGTGGAGTTCAAGGCAAGCTTCACCCCCAAGTACCTACTCAGCAGATCTATCTGTCCTGCATTACATTTCATCAGTGGTTTACTTTTTGTAGTTACCTCAGATATGGTTTACATGAGCTGCAGTTGCATTTTTGACAGGAGTAGCTAGGGAAAGTCCACTGCCTTCTGAATGGCAGCTGCTTTGTAATCTGCTCTTCAAAAAAAACCAAAAACAAACCACCAAAAACTGGCTAGAACTACAGTACCTAAATGGTGGCTCCTTCAGCAGTGACTCCGTGAAAGCTTTCTCCTGCACACTTGTCCATCAGTGTTGTCTCCAGTGAAAGACGATAACAAGCTTCTGCCACCCTTGTACTTGTAACTTGTGCTTGTAACTCATAAATTGCGCTCACTGCTATGCTTTGCAAGATCCAGCAGCGAGATTCCCAAAATGAGAGCCAAAACAACTCCTTATAAATGCTAATGGGGGTCATGTGGATAAGTCTGTATTTGCTGCACATTAAACTTACCCTGAAGGACAATTTCCAAAACGTTAAAACTTCAGGGAGAGGGAGAGGGGAGGGAGGAATATTCAGACTCTCTTCTAATGTCAGTGTCATCTGGCCAGTTTTTTTCCTTTCACTTTATTCCTTGCCACTGATCCTTAAACAAAATTTATGGTTGTCCATTTTGCACTTACCAGTTCATAGGGTCACAGATGTATCCATGCAGAATAGTTACTATCATACAGCCAGAGGAAATAAATGTTCCAGGAAAAAGAGCTCCAGGAAAAAAAAAGGAGGGTAGAATTTCTTGGGAAAAAAAATCAGGTTTCTTCTATCTGCTGTAGAAAAGACCCAAAACATACAGAGTAAATTTTCAGCTTTGCATACATTATGGCAGCAGCTTTACAGTTAGTCTCGCCATGTCCAGCATTATTCTGTGTAAAAATACAGCTTCACAGAAAGAATCCAAAGTTCATGGAGGCAGTTATGTTTGTCAGCATGCTAGCAGAATATTATCTTCCATTTAGTTGTAAGGATCACATTGTCTCATGCCATCAGAAGTAATATGCAGTCCCCCAAAAGTGCCCTGCATATAGTGAGGCAACAAAACACACACACTGTCCTGTTAGTATCTTTGACAAAACTGCCAAAATTATAGTTGTATTTCACCCTGTTGACTCCTTTATGTGACAATTTACTGGTGGTGTCTTGTCACAGGAGCATGTTAATAGGTTGGGTTGGTTTTCTCTATGAGATGGAGTGGAATACCACCTTTGATACATCATTTCAGGGACCCCTTCTAATTTGCCCGGTGGTCTGGTTTCTATGTTGAGGTGCCCTGCGTGTAACGCTGGTCTGCTATGTGCACGTGTGAAAGCCAGCATGTCACCAGATCTAACCTGATGGCCCAAGGAAACATTAATGACAGGATGCAGTGCCCTGAATGTACTTTCTGTAGAGATTATGTAGTGTATACGATGTCATTTGCAAAGAAAAGCCTATGTGGACTGACAAAGAAACAGAAACGGAGAGGGTCCTTCTGGTTTCACTGGGTTTTTAAGGAACCAGAACAAGGCCACGAATAATTTCATTCAAATAGGCTGAGCAAGATTTTGAATATTTTCAGAACTTCAGCCTTCAAAATGAAAGATACCACTGTATTTACTTGAGAAAACTAACACTGTAAAACTGTCTTACTCAACAGAAAAGTAGCTCTTATGTAATCTCTGTTAACTTTTGGCATTGCTTTATTCTGAGAGATTGACTTTAGTGTGGCACCAGCCATGTTACCTACTTACAACCACAGAGTAGTTTACTGTCAAAGGCCACAAAAGTTTAAAAAGTTTACTTTCTACTTCTGAAGAAGCATGTAAAAGAATCTAAGTAAACTGGTCTTGCATTTCAAGAAATAAAATCTTCTTTAATTTTTTTTTTTTTTTGTCTTTCCCTTCTTAGCTCCTGTGTATCTTTTCACTTGGTCATACTTGGGACTAGAATTAGAAATGACAGTAATGACAGTACAACCATCAAAAAGATGTTAGGCACTCAGATCCTGTTTCAACTGGAGTTGAGCACTGAAGTACAAGCAGACCCTTGTGATGATGCCCCGTCCCTGGAAATATTCAAGGTCGGGTTGGATGGGGCTCTGAGCAACCTGATCTAGTTGAAGATGTCCCTGCTCATCACAGGGGATTGACCAGATGACCTTTAAAAGGCCCTTCCAACCCAAACTATTCTGTGATTCTATGACCCTTTGAAAATCAGTTTTCAGTGCTATTTGCTAGCTATAAGGGATCCTAAAACAGTATAAGTAATGAAGAAGAGAGGAGATACACTTTAAAATATGCCCACTGCACCTTAGGTAAGGTTACTGATCTGAAACAGCTGGCATCCTCAGAAGAAAGAATTATAGAAAATCTTGCAAATGTTTGTCCTTATGAAAATTTTGTTTTCTTTCTTTTTTTTTTTTAATAACTCAAGAACTTGTAGATCTGAAACACCCACATGTGACAGTACTAAAAGAGAAGGAACTAGAACCCTTTGGAATTTTTTCACGCTTCTTTCACAATCAGCAGAGGGTTGCGAAGTGAAAAGTTGACATATGGGTCACTTTTGCTGACACACTTGGTAGATAGCAAGCAGCTGCCAGACAATTTGTTCCAAGGACATAGAAATCACTGAGTTATGCTAAGAGAGCTGCACGTATCTTAATCGGTAGCTCCTCTGCAGAAATGTATACCTAAGTTTGAAAGTGGTCTCCTTCACTAACTAGAGAATATATAGAACAAAACCCACTTTGTAGGTCATTTAGAGAATTGTAAGATATTTTGAATCATTTCCTCTTTCATAACATGATAGTTGGACCAAAATTGAAGTGCATAATAAATTCACATACATAAAACAAATCTAAAGAAATAAAACACCTACAGAAAACCAAAAGCTACTCTTCAGCCTTAGAAAATTTCTCCTGAAAAAAATTTTCACTGCCTCTGAAAAAATTTTCCTTAGATGGTGGAATTAGTGTGGCATTTGAAGTCCTTTATGGCAGAAGTCTCTATGTAAGGTTTGTACTTTGTTGTGGGCTTTTTTGTGTTTGCACCAATCCAGTGTACAGCTAAGAGTCTATTTATGGTCCCAAAAGTCATTGGTACCATTTCTGTTTAATTCTTGCTGAATGAGTCTTCTCCATTGGCATTTTTTCTGCCTAAAAAGCTCTTACTAACATTCTCATTTGTAAAACCAACGCAATGATGGGAAAGTGAGCTGTGATTAACAGATAAGAGTTGCTCACATTCCACTGATAGTCCTTACTACTGCAGAGGGCACAACTTACTATGCACTTGAGCTTAGGTTTGCTGGGCTGACAGAACACAGTCAAACAGAAGTCACTGGGAGACTGTAAAGATAAAACCTTCAATATCATCTGTAAAAAATTAGCAAAACCTTCCTGAAAATATAAAATACACAGCATGTAAAGACAACTTCATTTGTTATATGTATTCACTGAGTATAATTTTTTTTCCCCTCAGGGCATACACACTCCAAGAGGCAAAGTTATTAATGACGGATTAATCTTTTCCTGATGCTTATTCCTCATATACACCTCAGTTTGTAACACTGCAGTCATTTGCTGTGGAGGTTGTGATGGTGCCATGGAGAGTAATGACTGCAGTTGACAAATTAGGCATGGAACAGGCTAACTGCAGCAATATTCTATTTTATATCATTTCAATCCACATGCAGCCTTGAAACTGGGCACATAGCTAGTTTGTGTAATTTCTTCTGCTCACCTTGGTTAACCTAAATTACTCCTTATCTCATCATGTCTTAATGTTGGCCTCAGTCTCTTAGTCTCTTCACGCATGTCCTGTCACCACAGGCACAAAGCAGAGCTCCCAGTCTTCCCTTGAAAAGTCTATATTTTCTGTTGCAGAAACCACTCCATCTTCCTTGCTGGTTTGTTTTTTACAATAGTTCTTCTTGATCCTGAAGCTGCATCAGAGCTAAAGTTTTCCCCTTATTCCCTCCATAATTTTCCAAAAATTGGCCCCCTCTCCTCTCCACCTTCATAGATAAATTTCTTAGTGCTTTGCTATGACCAGAAGGCTGCTGCAACAATCCTTTTCCTGGCTTGTCAGTACTGTCTTGAGGAAGGCAGAGAGGTTGCTTTCACTGATAGAATGAGCTACTCATCTAAAAAAAAAAAAAATGGTTGCAGCACTATTTGTCATTTCAGCTATGATCAACTACAAAACCTTCCTCTCCCTTTCTGTGCTGTGAAATACCTTCCTAGACTACCCTCTTGTTTCTGCTGTTGACCCTTCCTCAGCTTTGCCAATAATAGCAGTCTTTTTATGTTTTCCTCTCATATAAGAAGAGGTCTTCAAAAGTTCCCCTCCTGCAAAACCATCTCTTGTCTAAATGTTGACAAAAAGCATATGCTTGTTAAAATTCAGGCAGCAGACAAGCTGGGGTTACTTTTTTTCAGGCTAACTAGTATTGAGTCATCGTTATTTCTCTGTTCCCCCTCCCGGTTCAGCAAACATTTTTTATGACTTACATTACACTTTTTAAATTGCTATATAAGAGATGTGCTCTGCCTTGTAGGATGAGGCCCACATGCTGGATTAGTTTCTGACAGCTGCCTCAATACAATAAGAGAAATAATATGTTACTACCTAAGTTGTGGAGTGAGATTTGCACTTGTAGGCTTGTCAGTCTAATTGGCACCTCCGACAGCCACCATAATTTGCATTAAAATAGCTGACACAGAACAAATTTCTGTTTTATATTAAAACATTTAGCTAACACATACATGAAGGCTCAGCCTCAATAGAGAAAGTCAGAAGAAAGCTACTGATGAAGTAGTTCTTCATGGTGTTTGGCATGTGTAGCATTACGCATGCTAAATACTGTGTGTGTTTGGGATGGGGTGGGAGATTGGGGGGGTTGTATAGATACCCTGGAGGCAGCAGCTCTGCGTTAAGGAGTGTTTCTACTTGGAAAGAGAAAAACAAATGAACAAACATCATAAGGGAGATGGTTGCCTAAAAAAACCTCTTTCATAAATGAAAAGGCAGCCTTTATTCCACAGCCCAGTGGAGTCTGAAGACCAGTTGGAAAAGCATTGATGCCTCCCCAGCTGGGTGTCCTGAGCAGGCCCGGTGCCTCCCAAGGTGGGGGAACTGCCAGAGGAGGTTTCGCCTCTCAGCAGCATTGCCTGCCTTTGAGCATACCAACAAGCCATGGCTGAGGTCCCTCAGCAGGTCCACCTTCTCCTATCCATGGGCTCTTGTAAGAGGAGAAGCTGTTCTGCCTGACAAGCTGCATCTTTGTGTCTAAGAAGCTGCATTTTGTGATGTGGGTATAGTTTGCCCCAGGTACCGCTGCCGAGAGATGCTGATGCACTGCCCTTTGAGCAGAGGGAGACTGGAGAGGCCAGTACAAGATACACAATGCTTCTGAAATGACTGCTTTTCACATCCCCATGAAGCATTGATAGCTTTGGAAATATATTTTTAAAATCAGCTTTTTTTGACAATGAGTGAACTTAGAGCCAGGTGAAAGCTTGTCATTCAAAAACCATTTTGAAAGGAGAAAGAATATACATAGCTATATAACAAGTGTTTTCAATTAAAAAAATCCCCATAGACTAAAGATGTGATACCCCATAAATGAGCTCTGTAATGTGGGGCTATAAACCCAATACACCACCAGCATTTGTGCATGACTTGACATGGATGTGTTGGGTTTTTCTGGTAGTGTGAAGAAACCATCTTATTTATGTCCTACTAATCCGGTGTTACTATCTCCCACCGCCCCTATTTTGAGTCAAATAAAACAGCATAACCAATTCTGTCTCCACGGGCTAATCTGCATTGTCCTCATCTTGCCACTTCACTGGTATTTAATGTTCTCCTTACAAATACGCTGATTCAGCTTGACCTTCATCTCACACTTAACATCCCCTCTCAACCAACTTTACAGCCACCTCGCCAGAAATCTTTAGTTCAGACAGTCTGGGTCCCTGCTTCTCTGCCAAACATTCATTTTTGCATACATCAGTCCAGATTTTCCGTTCCTCTGCTTTGGTGTAATTCAGTTATGCTTAATTGAGTTACCCCTGACATCCTCCAGTGGCAGAGAAGAGACCTGGCCTTTGTTTTGTCAACTGTAATTCTCAGTTACAGTTGTCTTAAAATTATCATCTCCAATTCGCTGCCTATTTCAGAGCAGGGGTGGACAAAGCTCAATTTGAATAGCAAGTTGTACGTAAACAACTTATTAGACCAGTCCCTTGAGTCCCTGGTTGAACACCAGCCCCCATTGATCTGGAAGCTGCTCAAAAATCCAAGAAAGCCTCCGCACTGAAAGGCATCCAGTTAAAGTAGACAAGAAGGATGGCTGGAAGGAAAGTGTTACCATAACAAAGACGGGGAGCTGAGGAAATCCTGATTGCCAGGCTTAGAAGAAAACCAAACAGATATCATTACGGTTTGACTCAGTACCGCTTCCTCGAGACAATACTTCTCTTCCCATCCACAAGCACATTTTAAAAACGTATTTCTTCTCCATTCTTTCCATTATTTTTTTCCAGCTAAATGGGGCTAGAGTTGGCCAGTTCATTACCCAGCGCAAGGCTTGCTGTCACCACTGAAGTCAGCAAGGGGACACTGTTATACATACCTCACACATATTGAGGCTAACAACTTTTATTTCCAAGTAATACAGTGCTGCAGAAATAGTATCTGTAAGGACCTTTTCACAGAATTTCTCAAGCTTCGCTGGACACTTCAGGTAGCATTTGATGAATTTATATTTTCTGAGAACAACATGAATGCCACCAGAGAAACAGCATGGGAAAGACAAAAGTGGTTAGCATTTTGCCTCTTAAAGATTTTAGAACAAAATTATTGAATGGATGTAGCAAATATGTATGTGTGCTTATTCTGAGAAATGAAAATGGCTGATGACTTTTCTATGAAGACAGTATAGAAAATGAGCCATGTCAGAACAAAAATATTTCATCCTGATAACTCCTCTTCAGAAGACACCATTAATTCTTGGTCACATGGCTCAGTATTTCAGAAAATTATTTTGTGCAGATGTGCATATTTAAAGATTAGCTAAGGTTCTTGCCTCTTAATGCAAGCAAGTAAAAAAGTACTTTGTAGTTTATTGCATTACCATTCTTCATTGTGTTTTATTGGTATGTTCTCTTCATTTTATTAGTACTTTATCGTAAAAGCTTTGAGTGTGTTACGTTTTTTAAAAAAGATTAAACAGCTTCCTATTCTACAATAAACAGATGTAAAATAGAGACAGCAGTAAAAGCACACAACCTGTCGATAAGCAGCTGGACATGATATCAGGATCAGAGATTCAGGCTAAATAAATTCATTATTTTAAATGACAGCCAAAAAATAATCCTTCGAAAAGTCAGTTCTAAGTTTGTCAAAATATATGTCTAAACATGTGTTTTAACAACCATACTAGCATTGAATTTCTTAAGCTTGCATTCCCCTGGTACATTCTGAAAGCATGGCAAAAATTAAAGCTGATGGGAAACACCAGTGAAAATGGCAAATTTTAATTTTTTTTACATTTTTTATATTTTTTTTTTAGGAAGTGCTGTGATCTATATCACTCCTATGCTGCCAGTGTTTGTGCATATATTTAACTTTACTCCCCTGAATAGTCACATCGAATTCTCTAAAACCGACTATAATTTTAAAGTTAACAATGGAGAGGAGAGCTTGGAGGGTCTGCAGTGCACTTTACCCCTCCAGACTTAAACTACAGCTAAAAATTTTCCAACTTTCACCTTCAGTAGAGTTGTTCTATTCCCTTGCAACCTCTTGCAATTTTGCAAGTCTAGAAACAAAAGAACAGTGCAGTTCAGTTCTATATTTTCTTAAGTATCATATTTCGGAGTCCTTGTTAAGTTTAGAATAATGCATAATCGAAGCTGAAAATTATCTTCCTCCTCTAAATTTGTCTCTGTGAACTCCCAGACCTCAGTATTCCTTGCCAAGTTTTAGTTAATAAAACATGAAAAGCATTTTTCTTTGACTATGAAAATAAGTTTTTTCCATAGCTCCATTTACAAAATATTGTAAAAAACAAAACCTGTTTTCTGAAGTGAAAAACTAGGTTCAGATGCTGATACACTTAGTAAATCATCACTCCTGAAAACTGGTACTATTTTTTGGTGTTTTGTACCTTCCTGTAAACAAAAATCATGGCGTGACAGTAAATGCTGCCCAAAATGTCTTTTTTTTCCTCCTCTCTTGTTGTTTTTTGATGGCTTCTATTAATGCCTAAGAGGAAATACTACATACTTCATTCATGATACCACTTTAAGCAATACATTGTATATAAAACATCTTGGTTTGTTATTTGTCTTTACAACAGATGTACCTTCAAAGATTTACAAAATAAACCCCCATTTTTTTATCTCTGCCAGCTCCTAAATACCCCTTTGGGTTTTTTTTATGTAAAATATAAATAAGAAGGAAGAATAAGAAAATCTATTATATCATTAGAGCTGTCTAATTTCACAAGTACGAAAATGGCACCACTTCCAAGAGACATCTGCTTTTTTATCAAAACCTTTCCTGGTCTTTTTCCTGTATCTACACAATCACCAGAATCTGTCATTCATTGAACCTTGCATTTGCACAAATGGAAAATTTCAGGGTAACATTTTGTTATAAAGCTGAGCTCAGAAAGGAATAGAACCTGGTAACTCCTAAGACTTAATGAGGGAAATGCAGCATATATAGATGTACTCCAGATAGTGGGAATCCCTAACAAGTATTTGTTCATGTACTTTGGCTTGGACACTATTAAAAATTTAAATATATTTTAAAATACATATAATATATGTATATTTATGTTCTCATATATTTTCTGATAGCATTAGCAGTATGTAGGTAAAGTACTGGCAAGATACATTCTCCCTGTAGGCAGAGGTACTGATTAATGCCTAATAATGAGAGCTATTTAATATAAAACTGTAACAATGAAAAAATGTGTAATGTTAATATACTTAATGTGACAGCATTGATGTGAATATCTGTCTAACATCAGCTATAAAGCACCAAAACAATTAAATCTGTGCATAACTAATAATCTCTGGAACACTTCTTCCTAGGAAGTATGCTCCTTAAAGAATAGATTATCATTTCTTTGTCTTTAGCTTGCACTATGTTGACAATATTTATATTATAGAAAACAAAATAAGCCAAAGCAGGCAAAAAGTTCATGTTAATATAACAGCTCATGATATAAAATTGCCACTTCTTGCTTTAATTTTTCAGTATGGCTAAAACGCTGTTCCTGTCTTCTAGGCCTGTGAAGAGGATGTCATCTTCAACTTGGCGCTCTCTCAAAATGTTCACGCTTCTTTGCATAAAAAATTTTAGATTCTTCCTACATTACATTTCTAAGCCATCACATGTCATTTACTGCAACATCTTTTTCTCTTTCCTTGTGAAATGCCATCTCAACCATGCTCCCACCACCCTAACTGCTGCAAAGGTCTTTTTCCTAATATGCCACATTGACCATCAAGGTTTCCCTGTGCACCTCATCCTTGGGCTTCCATTCTCTGTTTCACTGACCATGCTTGTTTGATTTCCTTCTGTAAGACTGCTGATGCCAATCCTGGCCATATGCCCTTCTCCTCATTTTTATAAAGTTCCTGATCTCTGGCCAACTGTAATGCCAGCCTCCACTTCTCTTGATAGCCTTCAAGCACATTGTCTTCATGTTTCTCTCAGGCACCCTTCATACTCTAAAAGGAAGGAAGCTCACAGAACTACCTCATTATTTATTTTTCTTCCCTGTCTTCCTTATAATTTTCCTTTGTTCTATGCCTATAAACTTTTGACTGCGGCATACTCAGAACTTATGTTGATCAGTAAATACTACTTCTTTACTCTTTTGTTAGTCTTCTCACTTAGCCTAAGCTCTCCCAGGGGCAGAGGATGTCTTGTGGTCCCCATTTCCACAGTGCCAAGGACAAAGGGTCTTCATCCATGAATAAGGCACCTAAATACTATAGTATTCCACATAGTAACTTCTGTTCCCCATGAATAGGTCTCTACCCATGAAACAGATAAATAAAGAGGATTTTATGAGCTTGAATAAGGAAGTAACATGTTCTAGAGCATTTTCATGCTAAAGCCTTAAGGAAGTGGCATGACTGACTTTTGTGCTTGGATTTCCCATTGTGCATTTCTATTTTATATGCCCAAGGAAACTCTCCTCCACATCAGACTCCAGTTTGTCTTGTTCTGTAAAAACTGCAGGCTGCTTCAGGGGAAGATTAGAAGAACTCTGTAGAGGAAAATTATGTAAAAAACCATGATAGAAAGTTTGTTTAATCCTATCAATTCATCATTGGCTTATATCTTGAAGCATGAAGGTCTAGAAGTACTCATTTTCTCAAGCAATCCTTCCTGTAAATTACTGTATGCATAATATATTTCTGGCTTTGGAGATTTTAGAGGGAGGAATAACTAAAAGAAGAAAAACAGAAATATATTCTTTGTTATGCATTTCATCAGTTTTTCCCATCTCCTCTCATCAGGAAAAAGCAAAGAACAGAAATTGTCACTGACTTTGGAAGAGAGATGGGGAAATAAGATGGACATTAATTAGCAAAAAAGTAGTAAGAGTAAAGGCAAAAAGATAGTGATATTAACCTGGATAAACTCAGTAGGTTAAAGATAAAAATGCACTCATGACATGAATAGCTCTTGCTAATTCCTGCAGAAAGGGAGAAAAGTACCCAAGGCAATGATGGGTTAGACACTTTTGTAAAGATGAAGATTTTACTTTTTTGCTGTAAGTGAATGGAATGCTACAGGGAGAAGCATAATAGAATAGCCTGAGAAAGTATAGAAATGAAAATAAATGGCTACATGAATTGAACTCCTGGCACTAGGAGGCAAATAAAGAGACTACTAGGTCTGATGGTCTAACGTCAGCATATGTGGAGATATTCTTGAAAGAAAAGGACATAACAAAATGACAAATAAAAGACAGGTTTGCTATGAAAAAAATATTCTAAATCAAAACTAAGCCCCTATATTTAAAGATACCATTACTAAAAGAATATAAATATGTAATGTCTCTTAATCCATTTACTGTAGTATCAATTAATAGAAAGTAGAGAGATATAAAACATTAAGTGCAAATTTACTCCCTTTTAAAAAGTGCTCAAGCATGAAGAAATGTCTTTGCAGAGAACAATGAAAACAAAGCAGAAGCAAACAACTGAAAAAGAAATAAATCTATGAGGCCACTTTCCTTAACGATACTTTTAGAAGTGCTGAGGGCTCTTGAACTTTCTCATGACAATAATCTTCCTCACACTCAGGAGAAAAAGGAGAGTCTGTGACCTTTGGAAGAAGGGGCAGGCAACCCAGGAGGTCTAGAAAGACATTGTGAGGTTATGTAGGGAGAAAATCAGAAGAGCCAAAGACCAATTACCAACTTTAGCAACAAAAGGAAGAATAAGGAGAATCTCCATCCTTTACTGCATGTGGGGGGAAATACAGTGACCAAGGATGAGGAAAAGGCTGAGGTACTTATTGCCTTCTTTTTCTCAGTCTTTAATTGGAAGACCAGTTATTGTCTGGGTACCCAGCCCTTTGAGCTGGAAGACAGGGACAAGGAACAGAATGAAGCCCCCATAATCCAATGGGAAATGATTAGTGACCTACTACACCATTTATACACACACACAAATCTATGGAGCCAGATGGGATCCACCCAAGGGTACTGATGGAGCTGGCGGAAGAGTTCACCAAGCCTTTTTCCATCATTTATCAGCAGCCCTGGCTAACCAGGGAGGTCCTAGTTGACTGACGTGGTGCCCGTCTGCAAGAAGGGCCAAAAGGAGGATCCAGGGAACTATGGGACTGTCAGTCTGACCTCGGTGCCGGGGAAGATTATGGAGCAGATCATCCTGAGTGCCGTCACACGACACATACAAGACAACCAAGTGATCAGGCCCAGCCAGCGTGGGTTCATGAAAGGCAAGTCCTGCTTGACAAGCCTGATCTCTTTCTATGACAAGGTGACCCAGTTAGTGGATGAGGGAAAGGCTGTGGATGTTGTTTACCTAGACCTTAGTCTTAGCCTTTGACACCATTTCTCATAGCATTCTCGTAGAGGACCTGGCTGCTCATGGCTTGGACAAGCATACTCTTTGCTGGATAAAAAACTGGATGGCTGGGCCAAAAGAGTTGTGGTGAATGGGGTTAAATCCAGTTGGTGGCCGGTCACAAGTGGTGTTCCCCAGGGCTCAGTGTTGGGGCCTGTTCTGTTTAATATCTTTATCAATGACCTGGAGAAGAGGTTCGAGTGTACCCTCAGTACCTTTGCAGATGACACCAAGTTAGGTGGGAATGTTGATCTGATTGAGTGTAGGATGGCCCTACAGAGGGATCTGGATAGGCTGGATCGATGGTCCAAGGCCCACGGTATGAGGTTCAACAAGGTCAAGTGCTAGGTCCTGCACTTGGGTCACAATAACCCCATGCAGCGCTACAGGCTTGGGGAAGAGTGGCTGGAAAACTGCCCACCAGAAAAGGACCTGGGGGTGTTGGTTGACAGCTGGCTGAATATGAGCCAGCTGTGTGCCCAGGTGGCCAAAGCAGCTAACAGCATCCTGGCTTGTATCAGAAATAGTGTGGCCAGCAAGACTAGGGAATTGATCAGCACTGGTGAGACTCAGCCTAGAATACTGTGTTCAGTTTTGGGCCCCTTACTACAGGAAATATATTGAGGTACTGGAGAGTGTCTGAAGAAGTGAAACGAAGCCAGTGAATGGCCCAGAGAACAAGTCGTGTGAGGAGCGGCTGAGAGGGCTGTGAATGTTTAGCCTGGAGAAGAGGAGGCTGAGGGAGACCTTATCACTCTCTACAGCTACCTGAGATGAGGCTGTAGAGAGGTGGGGTCTGGCTCTTCTCCCAAGACACAAGCAATATAACAAGAGGAATTGGATTTAAGTTTCACCAGGGGAGGTTTAGATTGGATATTAGGAAAAAAATCCTTCACCAAAAGGGTTATCAAGCACTGGAACAGGCTGCCCATGAAAGCAGCTGAGTCACCATCCCTGGAGGTATTTAAAGGATGGGTAGATGTGGCACTTAGGGACATGGTTTAGCAGTAACTTGGCAGTGCTAGGTTAACGGTTGGACTTCATGATCTTTAAGGTCTTTTCCAACATAAATGATTCTGTGATTCTATTTTATGTTTTCCCAATATGAAGTTTCTAACCTTGTTTGACTAATGCATGTGTGTAACCTAGTCATGTATGACGTCATTTGAAGGGTCACACTATTAAGGTAAGAGCAGCTTAGGGACTTGCTGAGCTAGAGGTCTCGTCTTTGATTATGTCATACAATCTTATAACCTGCTGTGAAAAAGGGGTAATAAAACCCCTTTATACTGAAATAAATTAATGTGGCCAGTGTTATTTATTTTCTAGATCATTTCAATAGCAGCATATTTTGCTTTTGAGATTCCTGACTCTGTAACATGAAACTGACAGGTACAGTATCTAAGGATCCTAGACTGACTGTCTGCTTACTCACCACAGCAAACTTTGGCACTGAACTCTCCTCAGGAAAATGCAGGGTCCCTGCTCACAGAAATGCAAGACTTCAGACATGCTATTTATTAAACTTTTCATATTACCTACTAACCACAATTAAGAAAAGGTCTTTAAGCTCTCATTTAAAGAAAAACTATGAAGAACAAAGACTATCTGAATCCTGAAATGATTCTTGTTAAAGAGAAAATAAACTCCCACTTGAAGGAGTATGATTATTCTTACTAATATGTCATACCAGGGTAGTTTGTGAATCCCTAGTAGGGACAGGTCCCTGGATCTTCTGAGTACCTTGGTACCTTGCAAATACAGAAGGAAAGGATGTACCAAGGATGACCAGGACCACCTGTATGCCAGCAACTTGTTCTAATTCATGCACATTGATGTACACCTAGACATTTGCATTACCCATTGGTAAGGATGCCACCATTTGAATCCCACTTAGAGGCTGTCATCACCTTCCACCAGCACAAGGAGGCCTCATGACGTATTTGTGTTGGACATCTGATTGAAGGAAATCATGAAAGCAAGGAGAAATCATTGTGTGATCAAGGTGTTCCTTAAAAATAAGGTGTCTTAAACAAATAATTCCTGAATAAATACTTTAAGAGGCTGTGTTAGTAAGGGGAACATTAATACAATTTATACTTCTAACCTGCTGTCTTGGAAGAGAACTTAATAATCAAATATCCAAATGCTGTTCCATTAAGATAAATGCATGTTTACACTGGGTTTAGCTCGACAAATTTGATTTGATAATTTACATTAATGTTGTAGCTTATTGACAGTTTAGCTAATGCCTCTTGCATCTTCTGTGCAATTGTTTGACAACATTGCTTTATGACTTTCCTGAGCTGTCAAACACACTGAATCTACATCTCCACATGAGCATGCATGAATGGTTCAATAGCTTCTGTGTACATGAAAGTCATAATGATGAAACACTGAAATACAGTTAAAGGCCCTGTACAGTAACCAAACCCAATTACTCTACACAGTTTGCACTCTGTTGACTCTGGTAATTTTAATAGTTTTCAATCACAAACAAGACAAAGGTCAACATGAATGTGAATCATACAGTGTCACGTGGTTCTCGCAGGCTTACAAACAGGTTTGTCAGCATTTCTGGCATACAGCAGCTGCATGATGGTACCAAATGTTTTATGTCTAAAGCTCATTAGTTTTTTCTTTGCTTTACAAAAATAGAAATCTGTGTACGCTTTGAAACAGGAAGCTCTGAACTCAAACCGTACATCACACTCAGTTATCTTTTCTTGAAATGCATGCCTCAGGTAAGGCCATTAACATATTTATACTGATCCATTTTCATTATAGAATGAGGAAGTAGATTAGTTACAAAGAAAATGGATCCGTTCCTCATAGCAAGAATCAGTCTGATGGTTTATTTGTAAATATAATGTAGCAATAGGGAGTGAGGGAAGATACATAGAAGTATCCAAGCTAGGAACAAAGGTTTCTTATGTTTTCTATACCCTTGCCTTTGCTTTTAAATGTACTCTGCCCCCACTAACGATACTGAGGATTTTCTTTTCATAATCTTGATCTATAAGAAATGATCAAATGAATGAATCAGACACATGGAAAAAAGAAAGGTCAGCTATGCTGAAATGAAATTGCTATTATAAACTGTTTAAAAGGATGATCTCCCTGTTTCTTTAACTTTCTGTGTTGGCTCATTACAGAAATAATTGTTTTAGCTGTTGACACATACATGGGCTTGTCACACCTCACAATTTTTTTTCCTGTGACATTGATTTTACACAGTGCAGGCAGAGTGACTAAAAGGTAATGTATGCTCTTCATTTAGGTTACATATATATCTTAGGCCCAGTTTGTTTAAAATCTAGACGCATGAATAGGTCAATGGCACAGGATCCCGAACGACGAAACACTGGAAACTCTGCCAAGAGGCCAAGGGAGTGTTCACTTTCTGGCTTTCTCATGACAGAAGCAGGATGGCCTGGAGGCATGGCAATGCAAGCAGTTCATGGGCATTGCCAAGCAGGAATGGACACGGCCAAGCTGGCCACAGGATGTCCGTATTCAGAGGTTTTCTAAACTGCTGAAATAACTTGTAAACAAAAAGACTGACAAACTGTAAGCCAGTGATGACCCACTTCTGGCTAGCAGAAAGGAAAGAGGATTCTTGGTGTCACTATAGCCACACAGACCTTCACAGCTGGCAAAATGGGGGAGGATTGTTTTTCTTTTTTTCCCCTCTAAAGCACCAAGAATAATGACAATGGGCATCAGGGCCCAGCTTTGCCAAGATATCTTCTCTTCAGTACTGTGATTTTCAACATGCAAAATTAAAGAATAACAATTCCTGTGCCTATCTCCTTGGACACCAGGAGGAAATATATTAATTCACCTGAACAGACTTACATAATTGATTGGTTTGACATAGTTTCCATGCTGCCTCTGTGAAAAGTCCCCTCAGGATGCAGGAAGTTGTTGCAATATACACCATTGTATTTTCAGTGTGTGATATCTGTGTTGTGTCCATTACCTCTACCTCAGAACCTCATAAGCTTTAACACAATTACTGTCTAGCTGTGCTGCGAGGAGCTGTAATGCTGCTAGTCTTATTTATTAGTGGCGAAAATGATGTATTGGAAGGCTGAGGTCGGCATATTCATATTGATTCCAACTAACCTCATCTGAAAAAAGTCAAATCAGTAGGATACAGGCAGCTTTATACCCCCAAAGACTTTGTTTAAGACAGTTTGTCTAGGGGCTTATGGGATCAGGGGAGCTATACCCGATTGTGTGCTCTGACTACAGATCCAGCCTGTCTCACTAGTTGGTTATTTCCAGTATCTCGGTATTCATCTCCTTATAGGGGAATATGTATTTAGTGTCAGGAGTTGAGTTTATTTAACTCAGAGATGAGTTTATTTACTGACTGTAAAGTCAGCACACCACCTAGCCTGGGAGAATTTATAGAAAGCTATTGTTAACCTAGGCGTGTAACTGCATTCTTATAATTTGTTTCTGGGCATATGTGACTTAGCATGTGCTTGTGTTACTTTACCGCCATGAATTTCAAAACCTATGAACTGTAATGAAACTAACCTTGTGTCTGAATGAGTCTGTAGTGCAGAAGCGTAGCTCAGTAACACAGAGAAACACTTTTTTTTTTTTTTTTTTTTTGGCATAAGCAAAGCCTGCTGTTAATGTTCTTGGCCTTAGGGCACCAGGAACTCCACAAAGGTTTATTCACATTTGACTGCTGCATAAAAGGTTCATGCAGATGAATGGGAACATTTAACAGGAAACTGTAGTAGATTCTGGCTACTAGATTTTTGTTTCAGCTTCTGAGTTGCCTCTGATGCAGCTCATATTCTTCCTTTTGCTTTCAGTGTTGCTCATGAGACTGCTCAATGGGAATTATTTTGTTATCGCTATGATTGTTTTTCACTTGGACTGCTCATGACCTTATCCAAATACCTCAAAATCCACCAGTAATGTTCAATGAACCTTTACTAGCTAGAAGTTGGAATGGCATCTTCCCTTTTGTTCATTGTATGTTGTCCTGGGCACACCTGAATGGCTTTCTTCTGCTCTGCCAGCCATTTTAATAAGTACTTTATTGTAAGAACAATTGGCTACTAGGACAACATCATCTTTCACTGCAAGGAAAGCCTAGTTTTGTATTTGAGAGCAACAACTGTTTTCTTTCCTTGGCCACAAATTTTCAAATGAGTTCAGTCTGCAGTGTGCGGCTCTAGAGGATGCTGAAGTTCAGCCCCGAGGTCTTTGCCAGATCATCGTAAAGATAGAAGCCATCTGTAAAATCTGGATCTCTGTGCAAACTTCCTCAAGACTGGAGCCATTCAGATCTGAGGCTTTGATTTGCATGACACACTTCTGAATATTGACATTTGGCTGTGTCAAAAAACACAAGTCAAGCCAGCCCAGAGCTTTCCTCTCCACCTGTTTGTACAAAGCTGCCAAGCGGAAAAATTAAAAGCTTATATTACTAAATGGGAAAGCCTGTTAAAAATCCTGAGCTGTTGATTTCTGCAGCTAGTTTTTCTTTACTGGTTCCTATAAATATGTTACTAGCTTCTCTTAACGAAGCTGGGTGTCTGTTCAGGGGTATTGAGAGCAGTAAATCCCACCAAGTCTGGCTTCTCTGTTGGGACACAGCCTCACAGGATGGCAGAGGCTGGAAGGCACCTCTGGAGATCATCTAGTCCTGTCACAGCAGCTCTACAGTGAGGTCATGTCTAGCTCTCAGAAGCTCCTGTCAGTGCAGATAAGGGGTTCTACACAGCCATAACAACCATAAGAGTGGTGTCGCTTGGACCAAAAGCCTGGGGACAGGGCTTACTTACTTACCATCACTGCACAGTCCTTGAAGACTTGTTTAGAGCCAGTTCTGCTCTGTCTGAAACTGTGGGGCAGGCTGGGCCTCTCTTGTTGGTTTAATTTCAGGCCAGAACATCTATTTTACACTCCAGCAAAAGACTGGCACACAGGAATATAATGTGGTAGCAACTGGAAATATAAGGAAGGAGAAGGAGGGTAGCAACTCTAGCTCTGAACAGAAGAAACCAATTACAGTCAGCAGATGAGGAAACATCTTTGTCCATCTCTTGCTTTTTCTCTGCAACAGCTTGGAGTGACACTGACCTCCCCCTCCCCTATCACTGCCCTGAAAACAAATCTAACAGCTGACGGCAACGGCAGCTAGCAGCAACGAGTGAACAAACACCTCGCAGTACGTGGCAAACAGTAGGCACAGCTGTATGTTTGTTGCTAGACTGCGCTTCCTCTGCAGACAAAATCAAATGGCATTTGCTCTGACTGAGCTAGTATTTCACATTCTGCTTTCAACTCTTTTTGATCTTCAATCTGTTGACTGTGTTTCCCACCACAATAATGAGGCAGCCTGCTGAGGAACCACAAAACACGCGAGAGCCGGGGGAGAGAACAGCACAGCTCAAGGTTCATCATAATGGCAATTTAATGGGGCCTCCAAGGACCTTTACTTTAAGTGGCTGGGGGATCTCTCACAGTGTAAATTCTTATTTCCCTTGGAGGGACTGCACTATATAACATTAAGGGAGTTGTGGGAACTTGCTGCTATGCCTGTTCACTCATTACTTCACAGATGTTCGTGCACCAAGCACTAAATCATGGTGCAAATCATGGGCTTTGTGACTGAGAAGTAGAATTTGGCACAGTTTGTAATTTGAAAAACCCTTTTCGGAAAGGCTAAAAGCAAATCTTTGACACAGCTTTCTAAGAGGGGGTGGGTTTGTTTCAGCTGGCCCAAGTCTTTTTTTAAAATACTGCTCCTATTAAACCGTCCCCATTCAAACACCTTCTCTCTCTCCTTAGAATTTAAGCTACATACTGCCTATAACACATTACAGTTTGTCTCAGAAGCGTTAAACTCAGTGTCTCATTTCTCAAGACTAGGTGGCAAAAGGCCAATGTAAATTCATTCCTGCAGTGGATCCCTCTTTGGCTTAAAAAGTAGCAAATCCTGCTAAAAAAAAAAATAAATCATAAGGAGCGGTGTAACATTTGGAAGCAGGAGAGCCTGTGAAGAGG
Organism: Chionis minor; assembly: GCA_013398295.1. Classification (NCBI taxonomy): domain Eukaryota; kingdom Metazoa; phylum Chordata; class Aves; order Charadriiformes; family Chionidae; genus Chionis; species Chionis minor. The sequence continues at coordinate 1,527,055 of VZSF01000206.1, forward strand.
CAGCACTGCCCTCTGTATGACATTCATATACCACAGTGGAAATCTGTCATATTCTGAAACTCTTTTTCTGTTAGGGATTAGAGAGAGAAAGAAATGGGTGGAGAGGTGGAAGGAATAACATTTCATTTTTGCCATAAGAAGGGAATCCTGAAGATAAGAATTTTTCAGTGTTTGAAAGGAAGAACCTATAGGGGCAAAGGTGGGGAGAAAGCTTTCGCAAGGAACAAATTTCAGAAATCACTGGGAGTGTGTTGCAGGCTGCATGAAAGCACACTGGGGAGAAAAAAGTTGTCTTAACTTGAAGTTTTTATTTAACTTGAAGTTTTACGTAGAAACCAGTCATTCCTGGTGTACCACCATCCTGCTCATCATTGTCATCAGTATCCTACAAGCTATCCAGTCCCAGGCTTTTCATCAGACTTACGCAAATCCTGTGTCCAAGCAGAATTTGGCTCTTACTTTTCCACTAGAAGGACATGACAGATATTATGTTCTTTTCTTTCCAACCACTTTCTAGACCTAGATTTAATTTCAGAGCTATTTATCCATTCAGGCTTAGCTCCCTCTCTTCTGTCTATAAATTAACATTGATCTCCATCTTATTCTTTTAATTAATGCTTATTCACTGAGCAGTGTATCGAGAGAAGTTTTACAAAAGGCTGCTGCTGCATGGTAAATGAAGCTGGGGGGCAGTGGTGGGAAGGGTTGGAAGCAAACAGGAGGACAGTGCCTTCTTTTTCCTTTGTTACATTTCATATCTCATGTTTGTTATAAAAGGCAGTGGTGGTGTGTTGAAGCCAATCTTAGGGAAAAGGAAAGAAAGAGTCAGAAATAAACAAATACCATCCCTAAGCAGCTGAATGGTCAGAGCATGCCTAGAAAATACACTTATTTGTATTTAGGATGGCTTAGCTACAGGCTGTTTCCAGCAGTCCTTTTCCTTCTGGATGCACAGCTTTGATGCTATCTGCAAGGAGCGCCTGGAGAAAAAGTTGCTTATGTAGGGTTAAAAGAAAAGGGAAATTAAGAGGAGGAGGGAGGCGAGGGAGCCCAAGCTCATCTCCGCTCTGTAGCCGCCTCAGTCTCTGCTCTCAGCTTGCAGTCACTGATTCCTGATTTGCTGCTCCTTAAATCATTTTTGTTCCTGATGGTTGTCACTCATCCAGCAGTTGCCTCTCTCTCCCTAGCTGCCATCCACATCCTCAGTAGCAGTATCCCACAAGACGCCGTTGCCTATGTGGTTTGCAAACCAGCAAACTCCTCCAGGTGGCTTCTACCTTCCTGCCTTCACCCTAAATCCCAAAGACTATGGCTGCACCCTAGCCCCCACCCCAAGAGACTACTGACAGCCACAGTCGATGCCCCATCCTTGGCCTGGAGATGCCGAGTGTTGAACATATATGAGAAATACAACTTGTGTTATGTGTCCTGACACCAGCCATTGGAATAGCAGAGAAAGACTAAGTCTTGGCTTAGTAAGTTTCATTATAAGAAGACCTGTGCTTGTGAAACATGAACTCTTACTGGGTCTAACCAGCAGTGAAATGTCTTTCATAGGGCTGTGTCTCAGAAGGTCTGGCAGGCCAGCTGCAAAAGCTCACTTTGAGATAAAAAGATTTCCTGCTGAGGATCAGTAATAAATGCTGATCTATGATGTGGATTTGGCTCAAGCAGAGAAGGGGAGCAGCAGTGCATTGGGCAATGGGTTCTTCCCTCTGGCAAAGAAGATGCACAGCTCTGGGGGCAGAAAAGGACCCTTAGACTGAGCCCCAGGAGCTCTGGGCTTCCCACCAGACTTCGGGGAGGATATTGCCTGTTTCTGCACATCAAGAGGGAAGACAATTTACAGAAATTGTGAGTTCATGCCAAAATCTGAGGTGTAGTAAGGCATGAACAGCATAGGTCAGTGGAACACAGCTCTCCTGGGCACAGGCAACAGCCTGCATTTCAGTACTGTCACACACAAAGTTATTCAACCAGAAATGGAAAATGAAAGGCATGATTACAGGAAGGAGGTCCCAGGACGCACTGACTCAGAAGAACTCAGGGCACCAATGAACCAGACATGAGGGCTCAGCATACCTATATGGCCATTATAGTTCTGGGGCCAATAAAAGGGCAATACTGAGCAGAACAGCTGATACTATGTTTCCACTGTATTCATCATTTGCACAGCCAGTACCAGAATACTTAGTCCAAATTTGGTGTTACAAATCCACAACCACACAGATAAATTGGAGAGAGATAAGAGCAATGAGGATCGTGCAGAAACAACTCCTAGAGAGGAGGAGTGGAGGAATTCAATATATTTAGCTTACAGAGATAGACAGTGACTTGGTTGCAGTCTGTAAGTACAACAGTAAAGAACAGAGATGTGGTAGTAAGGTCTCTGAAGTCTAGCAGACAAATGAGTAATAAAATCCCAAGCAGGCAATGAATCCAGATAAGTTCCTGAACGTTCAAGAACAAAGCTTAAGGTTTATTAGAAAAGATAATTAACTGTTAAAACAAAATTTTATATTTTGTAATGGATCCTCAACCACTGGAAAATTTTTAGTCATTGTCAGACATTTTTCTCATAATGGCTTCAGTGCAAGCGGGAATTAATTGAGCCCCCAGCTTCTGTTACGGTGGAGGTCATGAAGGGTCGTTGATCAATTTTAACACAAAGATTAATGAACATGTATTCATCCCATAGTCCCAGGGATACGTTTTTAACGTCTGTATTTAAAAGACCAAGATCTCTACCCATTCTACCCTAAAATTCTCTGACAACTCAGGGAGATGTCCTCTAGAGGAGTCTGAGCCATATTATCAGGTGATTTTAAGAAGGATAAAACATTACTCAGAAAACCAAATTTTCCTCAAAACCTCCGGAGGAGAAAAGACCGTGTGAGCTATTTAGGGCTGTTCTGCTGCCACATGTCACACGTTGTGACGCACTCTGTCAGTGTGGTTACACAACACCGCCACCTCCTCAGACACAGCCGCCTTTCCATGCAGGGCCTGCCCCCTCCTCCCACCACCTCCCTGGCCCCCCACCATGTCACACACAAAGTAGTAAAACTCTGCTGATATCTATCAAACCCATCAGTTCTGAAGCAAGGATGTATTCATCTCTTCCTAGAGACTTCTTGCCTCTCTTTGGCACACAAAATCCTTGCTATGATCAAAATACAATTGCTATTTTATTTTTATTAATTATTTACCGACATTAACTTTGGTGCTCGATAGAAGTATTAAAGGATGCTGGCATTGCATATGAGAGAATCGGTCCGGTAGCTTTTCCACCTTCTGGCACCAGAGGATGAAGCTGTAGAGTAGATGCAGATAAGCTGCACAGCTAGTTTTGCCGCACGCCCACGAGCAGCCCAGGTGAAACCCTGGGTCTGTTCATGCGATAGGAACACTGGAGGGCCCTGCAAGACTGTTTCGCAATAGTGTTTTAGTCAATATGAAAAAAATCATCGAAAATTAAATTACAACTATGATAGCTAGCAGAAACCAGATAAAAACACTGAAGTAATTTAACATGAGCATCTTGCTTGGTTTTTTTGACTGAATTAAGAGCACTAAGCTTAAAATATGTACTGCTGTGGTTATGATTTCTTTTCTAAAATGTTTCCAAGCTTTAGAGATAAGCATGTGTTTACATAATTAACTACTGGCATGAAATATATATATATAACAAATAAGGCTACCAGTAATCTCAAAGTGAAGGTTGCCCAATACTTTCCAGAACAGGGCTGTGCCCTGAAGTATTTACAGACGTGCCAAATTTTTTCCTTTAAATTATATTATAATGTGGATGTCTGCTTTTGAATGAATGTTTAGTGGGAGGAAAAAAAAAAAAAAAAGATCGGCTATTTCTGACTTTGAGACTAAAGGAAAATATCCTGCTCTACCATTTTAAAAGTACACTTTCAACCATTTAGTTAAGCAACTCGGACATGCTGTGTTTCTTTGACAAGGAAGCCAACTCAGGAGCAAAGAAGCTGTCCCTTAGGAAGGCTCTGCTCAAATAGGATTTAAAAGCCTTTCGAAATGTGCACGTTCTATGGAAACATCTTTGAGGATTCCAGCTAAACACCCCCACCATTCTGTCACACTGAGAATAATCCAGTTCGGGACTCTCGGGCGATGGGAAATGCTTGCACTTGCTCTGTGTCTGTCATGCATGGCTCTGGCCTGAGCCATGGGGATATGGGAGCCATGGGAATACACGCAACTGAAAGCAGCTGTCTCTGCTTTCATGTTCAGGCAGCATGGAGAAAAAAAATGTGACCTTATCCAAATGCATATGAAGGGAGAGTAAATGAAGGACAATGGTAATTTTATAGGTGAGTGGGTGACAGACATCTTGAGTTGAGGATGACATTAATCTTGAGGACTAAGTTAATGTTTCACAACTGGCATAAGTGATAATGCTGAGTTTGCAAAGTTACCGTTCTCTGGAGAAAGAGAAAACACTGAATTTGAAAAGTTTGTTCATAACAGAAGAGTCAAGCACTCTTAAAAAAATCTTACATTTTTTTCTTATTTAGATCTTTAATTTTTGCCTGCACAAACCAAAGTGTGAAGCAAACTCACTATTTTGATAATCACATCCCATTAATGTGTTCCAAGGCAAGCCATGTTTTCTTTGTAAAACAGCTTCACATAAAAGTATATCTTCCTTCTTCTTTACAAATATAAAGACAACAAGCTTTTCCAGAACCACAGATCAAATGTGGTACTCAGATCTGTGCCCTCTGGGATTAGTCTTGTTTTCAGAAGCTGCTAAGAGCTTTCCACCCTTCTTAGCTGGCAGGAGCCCAAAGCACACAGGAACTTGCAGGAAGTTCCCAGTTTAAAACTGCCTGGGTGCTGCTTCTGTCAGGCTGTCTGAGTGCAATGCACTGATACTTTGCTTCAAGTACAATTTGTTACTCTTTTAACTTCACAGAACCATAGCGTGGCTGAGGTTGGAAGGGACCTCTGGAGGTCACCTGGTCCAAACCCCCTGATCAAGCAGGGTCACCCAGAGCCAGTCGCTCAGGACTGTGTCCTGATGTATTTTGAATATCTCCAACAATGGAAACTCCACAGCCTCGCTGGGCAACCTGTGCCAGTGCTCAGTCACCCTCACAGTGAAAATGTGTTTCCTGATGTTCAACGAGAGCCTCCTGTGTTTCAGTTTGTGCCCGTTGCCCCTTGTCCTGCCACTGCTGAAAAGCACCTGGTTTCTCTTTGCACCCTGTCTTCAGGTATTTATACACACTGATGAGGTCCTTCTGATCCTTCTCTTCTCTAGGCTAAACAGTCCCAGCTCTCTCAGCCTTTCCTCCTATGTGAGATGCTCCAGTCTCTTCATCATGTTTGTGGCCCTTCATTGGGCTCTCTTCAGTATGGCCATGTCTCTCTTGTACTGAGGAGCCCAGAACTGGATACAGTGCTCCAGGTGTGGCCTCACCAGTGCTGAGTAGATGAGAAGGACCAGTGCCCTCAATCTGCTGGCAATGCTTTGTCTAATGGAAGATACCATGAGACTTACTTGCTGCAAGAGCCCATTGCTGGCTCATGTTCAACCTGGTGAACTGACAGAACCCCAAGGTCATTTTCTGCCAAGCTGCTTTCCAGCTCCTTGGCCTCCAGCATATATTGGCCCATGGGGTTGTTCCTCCCCAGGTGCAGAGCTTTGTGCTTTTCCTTACTGAACTTTGTGAGGTTCCTGTTGGCCCATTTCTCCAGCCTGTTGAGGTCAATGGTAAGTAGATCCAGTCAAATGGTAATTGCTGACTCATTGATGAATTATGTTAGGCTTTGTTTTGGCATTAATAATGTTTGCAAACCAGTCCAATTACTTCATATTTACTGGTGGCTAAAACCACCCTTTACTTATTGCCAGCAGGTAAATGGCAAACTGGGTTAATAGCTAAATACTTAGCGTTTTCATTCAGTAGGCAAGTTTGGATTTGGAGAGCCAAGCCATTTCCTACTTAAGAATTCTATGTCTCTGTCTACTGAAGGCTCTACATCAATCTGCAGACCAAAGGATTCCGAGATATATGTGTTTGACATAGAAGATGTATTCTGACATTCTTTTAAAAAGCATCAGTTCAGTAACTAGTTCAGGTTCGGCTCAGCTGAACACGAGTTGAATCAAGCAAGATTTCAAAAATATTCAGAGATTCATGTGTTTGACGTAGATGATGTATTCTGACATACTTTGGAAATGCTTCAGTTCAGTAACTAGTTCAGGTTCGGCTCAGCTGAACACGAGTTGAATCAAGCAAGATTTCAAAAATATTCCCTGTGTGTTTCTGACCAGCTCTAATATTGCTTGCTTTCCCAGAATGTTTTTTCTTTGCTCTTCTCTAAAATAGTGATTTTATTGATTTCGGGATTTGCTCAGCTAGCCCTGTACATGTTATCAGAGTCAGCAAGCAGGCTGGGATCTCTGGGACTCAAGAACCAATGAAAAGAAAGGTCTATTTGATAAAGGGAAAGAAGTGAGTGAGCTTGTGGGATGGCATGTATCGATGACACAGCCCTGCTAACATTTAGCTTTTCTCAGTCCATTTTCTTAAGCTTTGAATCGTGACGTCACTTGGAGAAGTTAGAGTAGGAAGGGAAAGAGATGGGCTCTGTCTATCTGCAGGTAATTATATTGACCTAAAAGGGTATACGTCCCTGGTCCGGTCCTCTGCTCAAGATTTTTATTTGATGGAGGCCCATGAAAATTCATTTCTGCTACAAAGCCAGATGTACTTAGGACAAAAAAAAGCACTGAGATGGTAAATTAGAGCCCAAGGAGAAGATACCATGGCATGGGCCTTAAGAATATAACAGCTGGGAGTGCTGGGGTCCTGATGGCAATACAAGGGTGTAAACTAAAACAGATAAAACATCAAACCGGTTGATGATTAAGAACCAATTTTTAAATTGCCTGTGATAGCAGCACAAGCCAGCAGGGGATACTCTTCTGTGTTTAAATAATCGCTAAATCTTTGAGGCAGTCCTTCCATAAACTGAGGTAACAAGAGCCAAAAGATCATGCATTTCTACCACGTCAGAGTAAGGTGTGAGTTCTCCATCTAGATTAGTGTCATAGGGGCCTAGGGAGGTCATGGCCATCCTTCCTCTTCATGGCCAGAAATGAAAGGACTCATAACTGTGTTATGAGGATCAGGAAAGACTGGGATCTTGCCCTATATCTTCACAGTGATGAAATAAAAGAAGGGAGAAAGTAAAAGTTGGTGTCAGTCTGAGGGGAAACAGAAGGGTGGAGAGGACTGCTAAAAGCAGCAACACATTCTGGCTGAACTTCTCAGCAGGGGGAAAGGCAGTCTTCAAACCCTCCCTTATCATCACAAAGGCAGAAAATTACTGCAAATAGCCAAAGTGTAACTTATCCAGGAAACACATTCTGTCCCCTTTTGTGAATATGATGTACCCTCATTGTCAGGCACTGCAAGCTACAAGAACGCTGAGTGGATCTCTGCAGATATTACACAAACGTACAAAAATCTATGCTATTTAACCTGGCAGTAAAGGCACACACATAGAAAATAACAAAAATATGTTTAAAAAGCAAACTTACCAGATATAAAAATAAAAGCCACGTGGCTACAAAACTTCACTGAATTGAAAGGTCTTGTTTTGTTCACACAGGGCTTGCACCATAAAACACCATAAAGTTCTGTAGCTCAAGAAAGGGATAAGAGCTAAATTCTCTTATTCCTGAGTGCTGACCTTTTTTTTTTTTTTTTTCGCAATAGTTCACAATTTTCATTGAGCTTTCAAGCTGTGTTGAGAGCATACTTAAGCTACTCAAGTGTAGTTGTCTTTGTTAGCTGGTATCTCCTAAACCTCTGTAAGCAAGAGGGTAGAAAGCCCTGTTCCAGAAGGCAAACCACCCAGACACAACTCCTGCTGCAAATTGCCCTATGAAGGAGCTTCTCTGTCCGTTAACTATATGGGAAGTTGAGAAAGACTGGCTGGCTGTTCAGGCAGGTGGTTTCTAATGTTGGGGGTATGGAAAAGAATGCAAATGACAAGAAAAGAAGGGAGAAGATTAGATTTTCCTCCTCCTGAGGGAAGAAAACTTGCTAACCAGTAAATCAGAGTTTCTTTTTTCCCCATTGATCAAGCTTTTAGTCCACACCACCAGCTGACAGGCAACACAAGAAATTGCTAACAACAGTGATCCAACAAACCATTTAAGTATAATTCTTAACTTTAACTATAGGCACATGTACTTTAAATGGACTTCTTGCACATTTAAGAAAGTACTTTAGAGTTTGCTGGATCAAGGCTTGTGTTAATCATGAACTATTAAACCATCAGAGTGGTGTCTTTGGAGGTTAGGCATTGACACAGTTTAGATCTCCTGACCTTATTTTTTCTACAGCACTGCTTGCTGTACCTGTTTAATATTGTGATGTGTACTAAATCTGCATAATTACCTATAGTGGGATTTATTTATCTCCAGGTTCAATGACTTTCCCATTTGGTAGGTGAGTCTCTTCTGCTTTTATCAAACATACCTGAAGTTATAATGACTTCTAAGATTTCACTCTGAAGTAATAAGGACAGGGTCCTAAGCAGAGTGCTCAGAAATAGTATTTGTTCTATAGTGTTAATCTTCCATCTTTGTTTGGGAGCTGTTTGTTTTCCACTCCTGGAAAAATGCTATTTACTTAAAATCTGCAGCACAGATGGGTAGGGTTCTTCCATCAAATTGGAATGATTTACCCTCAGAGAGTTTATGTAAATCTTTGGAAATTAATTTCAAAAGGCCTACTCTGGAGAATCCATGCTGTTCTTGTAGAACACACAGCTATATTATTAAAAAAACCCAAACCAACCCAAACCCAAAAAACCTCTAAAACAACATAAAACAATGCACATTAAATGAAGCAAGTTTATTCCTTTCTATAGGCCAAATCCCTCATTTGTGCAAATTGGTTCAACTCCCAAGCCTTCAGAATGGACGAGTTTATCCCAGCCAGTTCACTGTTTTCAAAATCTGAATGTCCTGAGCCATACATTTAATTTTATTATATTTTGAATAAATAATTAATTACCATTTTCCAAGCCCCAGCCTAGAGGATTGCTGAAAACCCTTTAAAAAGGAGTTGCCAATTACTGGGGTACGTTAGTCAACATGAAATTAATGTAATGTTTCATGGCACATTGAGTAGAGTATTCATAAAACCAATGGAGCAGGTCTTTCGTTTTATGTAGGAGCAAGGGAAATCTGTTATGGAAATAATGACGGTCAGGAAATACAAATATCTGCTCCATTCATCTGCCGCCATTGCATCATTTTTGAAGGTCATGAGCATTAAATACAGTGTGAATGTTTTCCTCAGCCTCATTTCTCTCATGATTTTTTTTTTATTTACTATCCTCAGCTCTCCTTCTAAATGGACACCCCCCCCATGTTTCTTTCGCCCTTCATTGATCTATATCTATAGATATATCTTCCTAGAGATCTATATTGCTTTTTTCCTTTCCTTGTTTTTCTTTCACACTTTTCTATCTTCTCTACTTATTTCAGTGTTCCCCTTTTCATTTGTATCTTTCAATCCATACCTCCCAAAACAAGAAACAGAGAAAATACTGCTAATACGTATTTTCATCAATGAGAAATCACTGCTTCTGGTCACAAGTGCATCATAAATGATCACCGAAGTAAGTCAGGCTGGATGTACATGCAAGAAACAATCTTTTGGTGCTACTACATCTCATATGTACAAATGGAGGTGAAATTTTTATTCTGCCAAAGTAAAATTACCATTCCTAGACACAACTGATAAATCTATCCGTGATTATTGGTGTTGTATATAATCCAATATAAGCTAATTTCTTGCGAGTCTGAATTTCATTCCTTTCATTTTTAGCTTGCCAGTCTAACCTATGATTTTATGGGAAAAAGTAACTTATTTCTACCCATACAAATTTATGTTGTGGCCACGTGAAACGTGTGAACAGAACAAGTATGCTCTTAGCAGAAAGAATCCTTGTGAAGATCTCTGGAGTCTGCTTCAAGAGATTATATCTTTATTTAATCAGCATCTTTATCACTCTTCTTGGAGGGAAATTATCCAAACTGCCTTTTGAGAACCCTTTTATCAAGGATCAAAGGTCATCTCTTCTAAAATCATAACTTCAGCTGGGCATTGCAGGATTGTAAAATCATTAGGGACCCTTCCTCAATTTTATGTTCCTTGTATATTTTATAGCTTCAGAGTTCATTAAGCAGTTCATCAATGAAACGATGTTATGGTTAATGAGATGTCTTCATTAAAATCTCTGTCATTAAGTCCTTAGAATTATACGGGAGAAAAATGGGCATTTGTCCTAACTTTTCTCTGCTTAAAAGTGAATGCTTTATAAAATTTGGTAAAATTCCACTTGGCTTTTCCTCAGTGAGCTCAGAGTATGAAAAATTCTTTTCATTTGTGAAATTTTTGGTGTGCTTCTTTTGCAGTCAACCAACTCCAAAATGATCTTACCCGTAAAAAAAAAAAAAAAAGACAAAAAACCCTATAAATACAAAAACAAGCTATGTTTTTTTAAACAGATGACTTTTTTAACTTGGTTACCAGATGCTAAACTGTAAAAGAGAGTATGTCTTCTATTCCAAAAAAATAGAGTTGGCAGACAATAAACACATGAGTAATACGATAATGAGAACAATGTATACCAACAATGAGAGTCCATGTTAATGCATCTAGCGCTCTACTCAATGAAATAATTATTTATTTGCATATGTTTTGTATTATATACATCCAAACACAAATCCTTAGCACATTTAACTCAAAAACACAACCAATTAATCATAATTTGTAAACTCATTGCAAAACCCCTGTTCAATGCAATGTTTCCAATGCTTTGGAAAATCTTTGAAGAATGTAACTAGTGTTACACTACATGTAACTTGTCTTCTAATTCATGTTCCAGACCTTATGGTTGCACATCACTAGATCGCACAAGCAGGAGTAACCATGTCACCAGTTAGCTAATGCAGATTAGCTAATCCCAAATTTTTATGGGACTAGCAGGTCTGTGTTAAACCATGTTTTATTTATGGTTTTGACCAACTGCGTGTCAAGCTGGATGAATGAGAAGGATGGAGAAATGGCTGGCTCACTGTGCCTGCTCACCACTCCAGGGACTGTATAGTCACAAAAGTGAATTCCACTTGTGCCAGCCAGCATATGAATTCAGAATAACAATGAATCTGGAAACTTTTGTAGTTTCCCGTTATTTTCTGTAGCTCCCTCTTGATTTTATTGCCAACTTGTCTCCTCATTCATTGTTCACATCTTTATTTTACACAAAAAGTTCCTAGTATATTAGTCCTGGAGCTAACGCAGTTATGATTTTCCAGGACATGTATGCTAAACAGATGGTTGTAAAACAATATAATAATATACATCCTCTCCACTGAAAGCAAACTTCATCTAAGATCAAAGGCCTTTTATATGCCTTTTCAAGGGAAAGATCAATATTTATGATTTGTCCTTAAAAACTGACAAACCTAGTGAAGTCTAGAAACTACTGTGGGACTTGCCACCAGAGCACTTCTCTGGACTCTGGTGGCTTTTGGGTACTGCATTTGCAGGGAACAAGGTAACTGACATTACTCCTGATCTTGCACAGTACTTGCAGGTCACCGTGGCATACAGGTGACTTGTGACATATGAATCAACCAAACGGTGCATAATTCAATTTCTTGCAAAAGGTATTCATCCATCAGGACACAAAGGGAAAACCACATCACCCACCTTGCTGGTACCAAAGGGTATAGTCTTATTTCTTATTCTGTCCCACTTAGGGAGACTCGGCTGCATTTGAATTGATGCAGTCAGTCATTGGGGACCCCATTTCCTTTGCTATATCAAAGTCATAGTTTGGAGGCAAGGAGCTGATTATGAATGAAGCTCAGTAATGCCACTGACAGGGAGGGCAAGACAGCGGTCACATTGGTCACCTCCTTGCTCATTAAATCATTTCTCAGTGTTAACCACAGAAATCACTGTCCTGTCTCATCACTCCCTTTTCTAAGGAAAGATTATAGAGCAAGGGGTGAAGGCTCAACTCTGCTGCTTCTTGGACTCTCATCCTCTGCATAAGACATTTATTTTTTTGAATTCAGAAGAGCTTTTCATTCCATTGACTATAAGAGAAGTATGATTTGCTCGTGGGATAGACTGGGTGAGCCTATTCAAAGGTCACTCATTCTTTTCCCAAATGCCCTGACAAGTATAGTCCCTGCTCTCCCAATGAACCTCACAGTGTGAGATGATAGGATGCTGTATTTTACTGCCTCTCCCATGCAGTGTTTTTAGAATCATCACAGGGCATGATGAGATTTTGGAGTTAAATTGTCAACCTGAAATCAATAAGCATAGTTTAACATCACTAAAACAGTAATTTCCCTTAATTCCCACTTTGATGAGCACTTTTTACTTTTAACTCCCCTCTAAAATTCAACTTTAAAACTGAAAATTGGCAAGTAAGTGACTAAGTATGGGAAAGCTACCTGAGAAAAGAGTCTTTAACTACAATACGTAGCAGCACCCCTCATACATGCACATACAAGTGCAAATGAAAACACCTGCTAGAGCTGATTTAGATTAATACTGTGATATGCATTATTTGGAATTTTTGTTTCTGAGCACTCCCAAGAGTAGCACCTAAGAATCTTCTTCTCCTAGACAAATAGAAGTTGACCTGTTTTCAAGTAGATGGTAGCAGTAAGTACCAAGCTGTACGACACAGTTCTGCAAGCAGAAATCTTGAAACACTCGTACTTCTTTAATTGCCATCATATGATATCCATGACTTATCTGCAGGTAATTAACACTAAATTAAATTTTTTCCCCAAGTTACCTTCATACATGTAGCTACCCATCAATAACACACCTAGCCTTTATTCACAGTGAGAATCCAACAGAGATGCAGGCATAAAGGGTAAAGGTTCCTATGAAAATCAGTGGCATACTGCACAGACACAAAGGCATATTTTAAATGAAAGATTGAGACCTAGCAGTTTATCAAGACCTATAAGGGTTTGAGTGTTGCTTTCTTTTTTTTAATGTTTTGGGGAAATTTTTCATTTCCTTTCTTTTACGTCAGTGCAGTAAACATGAACTTCATCATGTTTGCAATGATGCAGGTTTATTTGGAGAATCTCCCATTTCCAGAATGAACTTATTAAAGGTAAGCTGAATATATTGCAATAATCTGTTCCTGTTTGTATAGTATTTTGGCTAATTTTGTCAGAACAAAAATAAAGCCTGAAAAAAAAAGGAGCAAATTAAAAATTCATAAAGCAGCTGTGCATTTTTAAAGTAGATGAAGGTAATTTTGGAATTCCAATGAATACTCACATCCAGTTGTGATTTGGGACTTGATTTCATTTCATACCTGTAAATCTGATGGTGTTAGTGACCCTCCAGCCACAGTTCTTTAAATGATGAGCATGCGTTGTATATGATTGGGAGGATTAATCTTCTAGGAGTTTATATAGTATACGGGGTAATTAATGATGATCTCATATACAGGCTTTTTATGGTCATAGAGAAATGCCACCTCAAACACGAAGCCTGAAATGTCATAGCTGTTTATTGTATCTGCATGCTGTGAAACTGGTTAATCTATAGCCTTTTGATTTTCTTAAGGTTGTATGGTGAGGAACGGGATGTACATCTTAAGTCTAAGTTGATTACAATAGACATGAATCAGTCATTTTCAAATACACCCATGTAAAGTTGATGCTTTTATTTGGTGTACTTATGAACATTAAGAAATTTGAATAAGTGGCCAAAGATCGTGAAATAAGATTGTAATACTTTACAGATTGTCCTAAAACAACCTAATACGTAATTGAAGCCATTATGTTTTATCCTCACACAGAATATTTAGTTCATGGAAACATCTATAAACAAACAACTAATGATCTTGATTTTCTTCTCTTTTGTGTTGTTTTGTTGGGATTTTTTTTGACCAGCCCTAACTTTCTCTACCAAAGTGCTCTTGTATAATTTGGAAAGTTTCTGACCCCCTTTCCAGCTATTCTTCTACTTCCAGAAATGTTGTGTTTTACATAAAGGAATAAAACCCGCCTGCACAGAGCAGCTAAGCAATTAAAGGCCCTATGGATAGAAGCCAATAGCTTTAATTTTTTTTCCTGTAGTTGTAGATGAGAGAGTTGGAAGGTGTTCTTGTGTGAGAGCTACAGTGCTGAGCATTAAGTAGCTGTATCTAAAAATATAGGTGGAAGAAGCAAAGATTTTTCAGACAAATTATTAACAGTTTATTTTGATTTAAATGAGGGAAGTAAATCCACCATCTGTCATACAAAAATTCCTTTACTGAATTAAGAGATATCATGACTCAGAGAGGCAAAATAACTCCATTATTATTAGACAGCCATTTATATTTAAAAGTAAATAAGAAATAAATAGCAGTGACACTATATAACGTGCAAAGAAGAGAAATAGTTATGTTGCAAGAAGCGAATACACTATTATAGAAAGAAATGTTACAAGAGTAAGAAAAGTGCAAAACTTACGTCTTTTTTATCACTGTAAATGGTTACATCTGTAAAAAACCAGAAACTTATAAAAGTTCCATCATAAGACTCCTTTTGCTTCAGTATATTTTTAACGATACATTATTAACCCATGGAAATCTTCACGCATTTAAAATGAAAAAAATGTTAAATTGTATTCAAAATGGAATGGAAAACTATATAGAAGGCATAATAACGTCATCCTATAATCAGCTCCATCCAAGGTGTAGAATTTTTTTTGCACAAAATGAAGCAAAAGGAGTTACTCTCCACAGTTTTACAGATGATGGAATCTAAGAAAAAAACCCCAAATTAATAAAAAAATTTTAAAGCTTTTCAAGGTCAGGCTGGATGGGGCTCTGAGCAACCTGATCTAGTTGAAGATGACCCTACTCATTGCAGGGGAGGTTGAACTAAATGATCTTTAGAGGTCCCTTCCAACCCAAACTATTCTATGATTCTATGATTGAGCACCATGTTAGACTGAAATTGATGGGAGTCAGTATTTTTTTTATTTTTGTTAATTTGTCCCTGAATATTTTTCAAATAATTAGAAGTTCTCAGGTTTACTTCAGAGAGCTGTTGATGAATTTAATGTTCTTTAATTGAGAATATCAACAGTTATCTCCCACTAAACCCTCTATAGCAATCTTTTGTCATTTTGTTATATGCTTGCACATGCAAAACCTTTCTTATGAATTTTGAGTGGAGCCTAACATCAATACACAAGATGCTACCGAAAGTTAAGTCTTCCAACAATGACTGATTCTCCTAAATATGCTATTACTATGTTCTTGTATCTGCTTCTCATATTTACGTCTTGTATACATCTTAATCATTTTGCACACTGTTAGCAATGCTTAAACCTTATTGGCTATACAAATTAGTGACTTCACGTTACAGCAACTAATCTCAATTTCATATTATAGCACAACATTACTTTGCAGATGACTCATTAAAATTCCAGGTATTAAAACAATTCTGCTACACAGTTCATACACCCTGATCAAAATTTTCATATATTATGCTCCGTTCTCCTAATCAATTTTACCTTTTGAATAAAATTAATTTACTTATGCCAAGCTACATGCTAAATCAAAATTTTCCCTGTGTGTGTGTTGTTGCAAGGCAAACACCTCGATAAATTCAGCAGAAGTAAGGGTGATACAATCTACACATAATTTTAAAAGTATACCCCTACAGGGCGTAACCTGTAGTTACTTGAGCGTGGAATAATTTTACTGGGATGTTTCATAATTGCCTACTTCAGTGGTTTTAGTACCTCGGCTGACAGACAGGTGTTTGTGTGCAATACAGCTCAGATCTGCTCCAGTATCACCAAGCCCATGTTCCTAAATAGTAGACAGCATTACTGGAAGATCTAGCTGTGTACACCTTTGGTAAACAGAAAGGATTGATTGTAGGTAACAGTACTGCTTCTTGGACTCCTGGAATATTACAAGTAGCACAGAAGTCCCACTCCATTTTGAGGGTGATTTTTTTTTCTCTTAGTAATAGTTCAGATGTTTGCCCCCCAAAAATAATCAAAAAACAAAACCAAAAAAACCTTCAAAATGATTGCACTTGGATTTGTTTTATTTCAGTGAACATTTTCAGTGAAGGGCAAATCATTTTTGTTGAAAGCCATTTTCCATTTTGCAGAGTCTTTTTTGTCAGCTCCAGCTGGAAATGCACAGAAATGCTCCCTCAGCCGCTGGCTCTTTAGCATATTAGCCATAAAAGCACCACAGCATGCTATGTTAGTGAAAAAAAATTTGCTTTGACCAAGTGCAGAGTCAAAAGCCTATAACTTAAGCAAAGCAAAACAATTTTTCACTCCATTTCAGCTTTTAACATCTCTCTATTACAGTTATACAGATGTTCAAAACAACACCAGTGCCCTTTTTATAATGAGAATTGTCTATTTTCCCACGCTCATACTCTGAAATGAATTTCTGATCAAACATTTTAAAAATTCTTTTGGGGTAGAAACCAAGCAAGGAATACTCTAAACAAAAGTTGTTTTTTTTTCTGAGCTTGAGAATCACTGAATAAAAGGGGAAATCATGATGTTGCTTCAACCAAAGCTTTAGTTGGCAGTGTAACCAAATAACAGGCTGGTATAATAAAGTGAGATTACCTGAGGTATGTGCCCATTGAAAAAGAGATAGAATCAAATGTAAGGCTTTACCAAAGTATAATTGTAACCTAGTGTTAAAAGTTATTAAATTTCTTGTCAGGGAGGCTTACCCATGCTGCAGACATCTGCACAAAGCATTCCCAAAGTTGCAGTATCTGCCTATTCCACACTTATCTGCAGACAGTAAGCTAAAATGCACAAAAGCACAAAAATACCACATTAGTTCTCGAGAAAAGTTTAACAGGGCAAAATTAATGTGATACGTAAGTAGTATTTTATTTTCAAACTTTTTTTTTTTATAGTCCCTTCTGTGTTTAAAGAGAAGCTGAGAGTTGAGAGACGATAGCTGAGGAACGTACTGACTATAGTGCTGGTAATTAGGGGCTTTTGTGCTTGTCTTTTCTTCATGTCTCATTCATAATTTGTCTGAAATAAGTCTGCATCAAAGTCCAGAAATTTATAAAAGAAGTCAAATTAAGAAATTCTACGTGAACTTCCATCCAGAAAGCACAAATATGCTTCTCAACAGACCTACACAGTCACGTTGCTGACAGACACATACACCCTTAGTGGACTCAAGCTTATTCTGAAGTGTCACGAACTTTATGACAAAGTAAGGTTGATGTTCAAGATTGAAAGAAAACAGACTCCAAAATTAAAAAAAAAACCAAAAAACCCCAAAAAAACCCCGAACCCAACCAAACAAAAAAACCCAAAACCAAACCCCCAAAACAAAAAAAGTCAACCTTAGTAGATAAGGCTTGTATATTTTCAGAGCATGATAAAGGATTTTGAACGCTTCTAGTCCCACTTAAAACTACACTGCCAGGTAGCCCGGACTATATCATGTCCAAATGGTGACTAATGGAATATTCCTGCTCCGAATTCAGACTAGGTTAACATTGGTACGTTGCAAGCTTGCTCACACCAGGGCTGAATTTAGCTTCTTGTGGCCTCAGAACCTATGACTGGTCTCACCAGCCTTACTTTGAGTCTTCCTTGTTCACTGTGCATATTCCTGTACAGAAGAACTTTGTTTGAATCAGTTAAGGCTGAGTAAGTATGACATCCATGCAGAGAAAACTCTTGAAAGCAAGAAAATGTCAGATTACGGAACTCCTCTTAAATGCACCTCAGTGCCCACACAACACATTTCTACTGACATGAGTAGACTTCACACCTCCCCACAGAACTTCCTTCTGCCTCCCAAATATAAGGGATCCCATCCAGCTCATTAATTTCACACTATAGAACCCCCACACTATAAGCCTAGCTCAACACGGATTATTTCATAAAGTTAGTAAGGTCAAGATGATGTATATGTGTGAGATTTTGAAATAAAGAGGAGATGGGGGTGTTTGAATTTTATTTATACTTCAGATTTGTAGTTCAGAGCTGTCCAACTGACAGCAATGGGTTTTTTTTATTTTATTTTTTATTTTAAATAGAATAACATGCAGTATCTGTCTCTAATGCTATATTTCAGACTACCAGCTTGGAGAAAATGTTCTGCATTCATATAACAGGTGAGGTAGCAGAGCAGTTGGTCCAAAGATTAAACGAGGATAGTAGTAACTGAGAAAAGTTATTAGGTTAAGAATATGAATTGGAACATGCTGGATAAACACATGGGCAATTTTAAAAAGGGATAAAGATACTACTTGGTTTCTGCTGAGTTCCTTTTGAAAATATCCGCTGCCTAATGAGAAAAAAATTAGCATCATTTACTAAGGCAGACAATTCCTATGTCTTTCATACACTACCCTGCAGTACTACGACCTCTTCTTATCGCTGTCACCTGACATCTATATATGCAAAAAATTCAGAATACATGCTTTATAACAGCACTGCTCACGTATATTCTGCCTACAGTAGGTAGCTCACATTAATGTTGAATGAAAATGTAAACTTAATGAGAAATAAAGTAAGCAGTAATGAATTTTTAATTACACAGTCACCTGAATATTGCTATTGCTTAATAGGCAAACTGGTTCCTTTGACTCAGATTAGCAAAGCTATTTAGGATCTCCTGGATACAGAGAGGCACCAGGGAAATCTGCAAGTTTACATAATCACTCAGACACTTTTGTAAACCCCCCCTCATCTGCATACCTAAATAGCTTTGAAATCCTGGTTTCATCCTTTTTCTGGATTGGAAAGACATCTTTGGTTGATAAAGACTGAAGGCACAAAGGAGAAGTCCTAGTTAGGACTCCCTTTTAAAGGCTTTTTTTTGCTTGCTTGCTCTACCGCTAACAGTTTGGAGAGTAGTTTATGGATTACTCTGAAAGATACCCGATTTCGACATCAGCAGCCATTTGTTAGAGTACAGGTATTCTAGTCCAACTCCTACTGAATCAGATGTATCTGAAAGATGGGAGAGTTGTAAAAGTGAGATCTGGAAGGCATCTATAGCAGCTCCACACCATTTGCGTAATCCTTGGTAGTAGAAAAGGTTTGAAATCCTGATAAAATAAGAGTTTTCATTTTTCCTCTTGTGATTGGAATGATGCAAATGGGACTCAAAATGGAGCTAAGCCTGAATTCACAACAGTTTTTAAATCTTATTGATTGACTCAAAGAACATTTGACTGGAGCTTCATAATGGAAATATAGGTGGATGGCACAATAAGCATTAGAGTCCAAGGAAAGGAACAGAAATTAAGACAGCATCATAAAGGGACAGTAAGAAGCAGCAATGTACTTTCCCCATTATTGGAAACAGTCACAATATTTTCCTGTGGGAGAAGACGGGAAAGAGGGTTTTTTCATCATTCATTTTTTCTTCCAGTGAAATACACTTCTGTGATCGTCTTGAATACCCTTGATCACAAGGTAGCAGTATTTCATTCTCAGAAAACCATCGTATTTCAGAGAATGCTAGGACTAGTTTGGGGAAAAAATATCTAACACTGTAAATGAATATTTTAATGCTAATGCCACATTTGAATTACCCTTTTGAAAAAACAGTACCTGAACTTGGAGCGTATACACTAGGCAAAGTAGAGTTGAAAAGGTTTTTCAAAGAGAAATTGCATAGAGAGGTTGTTAAGCAGAAAATATAAGTCTTCTGCAAATGGATTTTCAGTTATTTTTGTTTTTTTGAAAATAGGAAATGTGTTCCTTCATAAAAACATATGCAACTAAGTAGCAGAAATTAATCTTTAAAGGAGTGTTACGGTACTTCCAGGGCTTGGTTGGCTCTAAATGAACATGGCTTACAGAAAGAGAAATATTTGCCACCAGAAACCTCTCTAAAATGCTAGACAAGCTATAATGTTTTGTTAATGTATCATGTTTTGCTGTCCCCCAGACCTTTAAAACATTCCTGAAATTATTTAAATGCTTTTTGTATTTTATTTGAACGTATACATATGTTATGACCATGTCATGAGCAATACTTTCCTTGCAGAAGCTTATAGTTCATTTTTTTCCTTTAATTGAGTGAGATTTTCCCGTGTTCCAACTTGGACCCATTGCTCCTTGTGCTTCCAGTGTGTACCTCCAAGAAGAGTCAAGTTCTGGTTTTGGACAGCAGAAGGGTCTCCCCTGAGCCTTCTCTTCTTAAGGCTGAACAAGCCCAGTTCTCTCAGCCTCTCCTTTGTACGCTGTGTTCTCCAACCCCCTTTTCATCCCAGCAGGTCTCCAGTGGGTTGCTCCAGTATGTTGATGTACACATTAGCTTGGGCAGGCTTGTTAGCTTGGGCATGGAACTGCATGGATAAACCAGTCTGAGATTGGTACATCCTAACAGCTGGGTATTACTGAAGGAATGTTCTTGTCTGGGACTTGCTTGAGCACCTCCCCACTGAAGGTTGTATCTCCCATAGTCTCAGCCAGAGAGGAATCCACATCCTCAGTGGTGATGAACTAATCTTCTTTCCTTTGCTCAGACTGTTTAAATTTCTGGTTTTGTTTCAAGAAATCAAATTCTAATCAGTTCCATGGATTGAACTGCATGCAATCCAATTAGATTTAGGCCTCACAAGAGAAAATGTGCAGTCTGACATTAAATTAGGACCAAGCTCTGTCTCAGAAATTCATGAGGAAAATAACACGTCACCACCCTCCTAGTCAGTGCCACAGCGAGGTACTCTGAGCAATGCTCCCAGACATTAGGGAGAAAAAACATGTGAGGGACAGTCTCAGGCATGATATATGAAAATCTGAGGTAATTATGAACAAGAATAAGTAAGGCAGAGCTTCTGTTTATAAATTAACAATATTTTTGTTTCAAAAACTTTCACACCTCAATCACAGTAAACTTCTGCAGATTTTACTCTAAAAAATTAATCAATATAGCAAACCAAATATTGGTTGCAGAGCCCTGGAAGACATTTTCTTTAAGGAAGACCTGAACGAAAGAAGAATGAGATCTGTTTAGCATTTATCATTTTATTCTGCATTTTTTCCGTATCAATCTCTGCATAAGAAATGTAAGGTTTATCCCTTTGCCAACCCAAAATGGTCCCCCCTGAGTTTACCTCTGTTAGCCCCAGACTAAGAACGCGTAAGCTTTATATCTGTAAGAAAAAAGAAGCAAAATCAGCTTTTTTGTTTCCCTCCCCATAAAGCATCTGTAGTAGTCCATAAAACAATGAACTTGTCCTGCTTCTGCATCCCCAGATATCTAGACAAAACAGGCCCTCATCACAATAGAATAAATACACAGTTTGGCTTTCTAATTGTACTTTATATCCCCTCAGGAAAACTTCTTTTTAAATGTCAAATGTTAAAAAAAAAGGTATGTTAAAAATTTGTAAACCTCTAAACTTATCAGAAGACTTCCATTCTTTTCATCATTAAACAGGACCTATTGCGATGCGTGGGGTATATGATACATGGGGAATTTTCCATTGTTTACAATTTTTCCTTGATTTTAATCTGCCTAGTTCCGTGTTCGTGTTTAAAGGGGCTCTTGGCTTTTGGATGTCTTGGTCTGAAAAAGGTACTTCTTGGTACTTTTATGACCCCTAACAATCAGTTCAGTCGTTAGTGCATATCTCACTGCATGCTAGCCACTGACTCTGCTGGCAAGTATAGGGATGTGCTATTAGGCAGGGGCAGTACTGGGAGGTCTTAGTTTCACACTTCACTCTACGTCAAATGTTCTAGGCACATCACTGCAACTAATCTGTGCATTCCTTCCTTTGGGGATAGCAGCATGTCCCCCTTCAGCAGGAGACGCTGTAAGTCATTCCCTGTTATTTGCAGTATGTGCAGACAATGCAGCACCGTAAACAAGTGCTTCCACTGCAACCCAAGTGTTTATTTGCTTTTCAGTTCCTGAAACCTTCACACATACTTGCAGTCTGAAATCTTACACTATATTAACATTTAAAGATATCCAACTTTAAAATAAGATGTCACAAGTAGATACAATTTAGAAAGGAAATTATTCTTCTCGAGAAATCATGCTGAGTATACTGCTGATTTTCTGCAGTAATTAGCCACTGAAAACTGTCTGTATACAGTGAGGTTTTATGTTCTGAAAATGCGAGTCTGTTTAGGCATCTGTGTAGAGTCTACACAGGGTCCTTCACCCACAATTGCCACTCACCAGCATCCAGAGCACAACCGATCTCCTACACTGGCAGCACTGTACATGATGTCGACAGTACAAGCAGTAACGTTTTTATGAGCAGAAGTGACAACAACCTCTGCAACCGAGACTGGAGAGGAAGGTTGGAAATGGGCTTCGAGGAGATGGGCTTGGAAATGGCATGAAATAAAGTTACTCAAGAGCGAAGCTCCGAAGTGATGTGTGCTTGGGCTATTCTTGGTAGCTTCCAGAAGTACCTATCACAATTTTTGCTACACGTGCA
This sequence comes from Chionis minor, assembly GCA_013398295.1. Lineage (NCBI taxonomy): Eukaryota > Metazoa > Chordata > Aves > Charadriiformes > Chionidae > Chionis > Chionis minor. Next base: position 1,549,589 of record VZSF01000206.1, read on the forward strand.
AGGGGAAGGCTGAAGTTACTTCTGTACTTCCAGTGGAGTCACCTCTGCCATGGGGAAGCTAATTATTCTTGAATATATTCTTGAATTTTAGGCATTTATTGTTCATAGTAATGAACAACATGACTATGTATTTAGTTTATTGTCTGGTATTGTATCGCCCCCCCACCTCCCCAGTATGGCATTAAAATACATTTTTTAAAGAGTCCCTCTGGACAGAGTGACAGATCCATCAAAGTTTTTCTCCTAATCATAGCACTCAGAAGATATATTCTGATCACTGTACAGCTCCACCAGCTCTCTTTCTATAGTTTTCTGTGCATTAATATAAATCGTCACTACAATGTCCATACTACGCTCTATTTATAATAATAACTTTTAAATATTACATTAACAGACTTTACTGGTTTATCTTATTTATAGTGTTATTAATGTTATGAATAACATACAATACTAACACATTTATGTCTATGTGATTTTATTTGTGTGTATTTATTATTGTTCAGTTCGTTTATTTACACATCACATATTAGGGTCCAAACCAGAGGCCAAATAAAGGAGGCCCCAATATTCTCAGGCCTTGTCAAACACGTGACAGCACAGCCCTTCCTCAGAAAGGAAGAGAGCTCTAAACGAAAGGCATGAAAACCAGAAATACACGTTGCCAGATAAAGAACTGGGAATAAAAATAGCGGAGAAGAACAGAGAACACGTAGTGTGTATTTTATTCAGAGATCTGCTGTCTTGCAGAGGCAGACTCCTCCTGTGTGCAGTTCTGACACAGAGGAAGCTCAATAAATGGCTCTTACTAGCACTCTCCATAGAGCACGATGGAGCAGACTGCTTTTCCAGGCTGGAAACCAGAGGCCCTTCCTGAACCACTCGCAGTGCCTACAGAGTTGCCACAGGCATTCAGATGATGGGCTTTTTTACATCTGTCTTAAGCCAGCAGCAGAAAAAATGACAGAGCAGACAGAAACTTTACGTAGGCTGGATTGGATTCAGCCATTGGTCATACTTGGATCCTCCAACAATAACTTTTTGAAAATACAGATCTTTTGGTTATGTATTTGTCTCACCGGCTTGATCTGATCTTTGTCAGTCTATGGATATATTTCTATAGGCAACAAGAACTAAGGGAATTAACATTGATGTCTGGTACTAACTCTTCTCCCAAGAAAGTAATGTGCAACATCCATGCTACTGTTGACACAATTTTTTAAGGTTTGGCAAATATGGTGAGTCAAGCCTGTTTGTTCACCACCGGCACAACTGGGACTGGTTTTAAGGAGTGCCTGTTTAAATGTGCATACCACACCCTCCATATCAAGGGGAAGGCCTTGCTCAACTGTGTTGGTTAATCCTTCTACAGTTTTAATGATAATGCTACTTGTTCCAAAGCACTTAAGGTTTTCCAGTCTGCTCAGAACAATGTATAGGTGTCATAGTACCTACAATATACACTGGACTATTCCATCACCACGTATGCACCCATCCACAGCAATTCAATCATCTCTGTGAGGTGTTTCATTTTCGATGGTCTCGGCTCTGAAATTCCCACCTAGATAAAAACTACTCCTGTAGCTGCTGAGACTTCTGCTAAAATAAGTGTACCAAAAAATGAGCAGACAGTCATTCTCACGACAGAATTAGTCTTGAGAATGCCAAGGTTGATTTTTGAGATCAATAATACAGTATCAGAGTGCTTAAATCTTAATATTTTACTGGTGGTGTTTGCTGATGGTGCTTGCATACTGTCTATGATCTTTATAGCCTCAAATGCTAGAGGAGGTGAAGGTGAAAGTAGTTACTGGCTTAGAGTCTCTCCAGAGAGGTACAAAGTTATCAGGGAAGTTGAGCCTTTTAGCATCTGTGCACCTGGTGTGCTGCGCTTACCCTGGTCGCGCATACAGCTATGAGTATCCACACAACTGCTCTGCCCCCGCATCTGCAATGTAGCAGTTACTTCCTTCCCCTCTTCTAGAAATTCATGGTTTTACTATAAGTCTCATAGCATCTGGTGTTTCTCTTAAATCCAGTCACCTGGTATTACCAAATGAAATATGTGCCTCTCTGTTTTTTAACAAATTAAGATATATCTAGTCCTTGCATTTGAAAAAAGCCACCCATCACTCAAAGAATAAAAAAAGCATACCTCAAGGTTCAAAACATTGACTATGAGTACAAAGAATCAAATTTATCCATTCACAAGGAGGTGGGGAAAGCTGATGTGTTAGAACTGCATTTATGAAAATACTAAAACACATGCTTAGCAATAAGCACACGAGTGTCACACTCCCTTGAGTGCTTATATTTAGGCCCGTGATCTTATATTTTGCTCAATCAACATTAGTATATTCATTTTATGAATGGAAATTTACTGTTAAATAAAAAAAAAATTCAATTAAGAAAATAATTACTACGGTATTTTACTTTGCTACTCACTTAAAGGGGAATACACTAGTTCAGGGAGCCTAGTATCTGTTTTTGAGAAAGATGAAGTAACTACCATGTTGAACAGCTGTTTCTGACAGCAGGGAAACCACTTAGGCAATTTATATTTGCAGTGTTGTTTACATATGGGAACAATACTCCAGAGCACAGTATGTGAACTAAGGAATGTAAACATACACCCATTTGTAAACTTTTAATATGCTTGTTTTACCATAAAAATAGACTTGTAATTAGTTCCCAGGAGTTTTGGTACAATAAGATGAAGTCTAATTTCATACAAGATGAACAGAAGATTGTTGCTTTAGCTGAGACTTAGACAAGCATGCCAACACCAATAAAATGAATGGGAGTCTTCCTACATGTTTAAATGCCTTTACATCAGAATAAATAGCATGAAATTGAGAATGCTGACTGACAACCCTAAACAAGATATAGCACCGTATTGCTACACAAGAGGATTGTCTTTTCCTATGTTCAGTCTCTGAGAATGTTGTGTAAACATAAACACACAGTTTTGAGCAATTAAAGAAGATAGGACGATTAACTGTTCTGAGAGGGAGGAAGAGAGAAAGAAATCTTAAAAAGTAACGAAGTTCCAGATCCACAAAAGCATTATGGTATAAAATGCCCCTTGATTTCAGTTTTACTGGATCTAGACTAAAAATCCAATTCTGTAAAGATTTATTCATGAGAGTAATGAATTACAGTCATCCCCACATGACTACTAATATAAATAAAATACCAAAAAAGTAGGCTTGCATAATTAGGTCCAAATCATAACACAATATGGTGAGGCTCTGCACACAGAAAATACATGTAACACACATAAAATACATTTAAATGTTTAAAGCAATTTTAACAACTCAAAAAACCAAGAGAGAAATCAGAAACTGAAGCTTCCATGAGCACATTTGATATTAGAAAATCAAATGTCTCTGCGCAAAAGCTTGAAGGTTTTTTGCCATAGTCACCAAGACAGTTATAGTTTGGGAGTTTTTTCTTGCATGTTTAATTTAGGTGATCAGCACAGATGTTTCAGAGGTAAATTGTCTTTTTTGGCAGGATAAGCATGGTCTCATTATATCCTTTTCCCTCTCAACAACTTTGGAGACTCTGATGCCGTTTTGAGCAACTTGAAGAAAAGCTTGAAGACTTCTTTTATTTTGTGGTATTTGTAATGAGCTCCTAGAAGATGTTGCATGCCTAAGGCCATGTCAGTGAATTCCCTTGGGAAAATATCCCAATATGCCCTTTATATGCGTGGATGTGGTAAAAAATGTAATAGCATATTTGTACTTCAAAAGATATCTAATTCCTATTCCTGCAATGTCTGATACAAAATCCTTGAAGACCCTTTCTATTCCCACAAAACATCATGCAAACTTTCTCTGTAAATGAGTCGCTTTCAGTTTCGCTGTGCAAAGTAATTAAATTCTATAAGTGTTGTAATATGTCCCTCACTTCCTATTGCTTTCCTTTTAAAAAAATATTTTGGTGTATATTGCTATTCCCTAATCTGCTTTTCAAATTAATAACATGGATATAAGCACTACAGCCAGTAAGTCCTGTTTGTTACTTAACCTCATATGATAACAGCCTCCTCCCATGATGAACACGGACAAGGGTTTCCCAAACATGACCACAGCATTCTTTATAACAAGGTCTCTAGCTCTATCATGTCTTCTAGTTGGTGATGTTTGATTTCAGAATGGATGGGTTTTTTCTTGCTTGTTATTTGGTTGGTGAGAAGAGAATGTCTTGTACTAGTTTAATCAAGGAAGATTATTATATAACATCTGTCAGATTGACTTGTACCATATGGGCCCTGGGCCATCTTCTGTAAGAGAACTTACAGAGACATCTCAAAATGTCTGTGAAAATAGAACATATTTTTAGAATTGTAGAATATCCTCCTACACTGCCAAATGAACCTGTCAAAAGCGCATCTTGATTTGTTCAGCTCCTACAATTCCTGCTTGTTTGCAGTAACGATATTTATTGACCAAAGGTGGGTGGTAGAGGTTTTTTGTGTCTGCTTTTGCAGATGTGAAATTAACAGTATGGAAGGTTTGTTAGGGTGGGGTTTTTTGCAAAGTTTTCTAGAAGTTCTGAAGCAGGGTTTTTCTTTTTTTTTCTTTTTTTTTTTAACATGAGATGAGGAAAGATAAAAGAGACCAAATAATGAGAACAAAAGAGAAAAAGAGAAAGTAACAAAATAAATGAAAAGCATTTACATGGTCCGGTTTTTGTGGCTATGATCCAAATACAAAGATAGTATGTACCTGGCCCTATTAATGATCCAAAACTCTAGATTTTCAGTCACAGTGAGAAGTAAAATTTTGAAATAATAATGCTCAGTTTAGGGGTGTCAAAATGGCATTTCCTGAGCTGCATGGAGCTACTGGAGCTGGTTTGAGGAGAATGGGAGAAATAGGTAGTAGGAGAGTGACTTATCTGGCTGGGGTAGGAGGCTTTCAAGGGGGCAGACGGGAACTGGAAGGAGAGCATTTGGGAAATGTGGGAAAGCATCTAGTCACTCAGAATGTGTCTTTTTGATCCTATGTATTTTATTTGCTTGCCCAGTGGTCTTTGAATGGTAGAACACCCTTAGCCTGCTTACTATGGTAGAAAGAGAGTCTGCTGTTCTTAAACAGGCAGGTATTCTAGCTAGTTTCTAGGAGGAAAGTCTTCAAGCAGTTGGCTGCTAAAGTCATAGCTGCTAGGGTATAGATTTCTCAATGGTGGTGTCTAACAAATGAAGAAGCCTGAGCACAATTGAAACCAAACACAAACAAGGTTAAAAAGAAACAAAAAGAAAAGGAAAGTAAAGATCCAGAAAATTTTCTGAAAATGTCCATTGTTTTGAGAGTAATAGTAACACAACTCTTTCGTTAATAGAGGTGTCAACAGAAGATCACATTGCCTAGATGTATACACTCACATTTTTCTACTGAGAGCATCACTGTGACCTGGGAAAGAATGATTCATGTCTTGTAAAGTATGCTATAGCTATACCAGTGGCCCACAAAAATGTCTCTCGTACTGAAGAAAGTGACTATTCCTGCAGTTATCATGCTAGTATCAGCTATCTATCGACTCTGGAAACCTACTTACATCTAGAAGTACGTTTTTAAAGACAGTAAGGGCAGGATCATAGATGCTTATCAGCATCATTCAAGTACCAGTGTCAAATGCCACAGCTCAGTCACTACTTACCCTCTTAGGTACCTGGAGTAGAGCTACAGTGCACAAGGAGAGACGTGCATAGCTGTCTGAACTTCTGTCAAATGAGCTGGTATGACAATATGGTGTAGCACATGTGCCAGCATGCTAGTTTAGCCTCAGGAAGCAGTCTGGCTGTGAAAGGAAGCCAATGTGCATGAGCTAATACACTTTACATCTCAGCAAGCCTAATGAGCTTGGGATGACACTGCGCTGATAAGACTATAGTGTGGACCATGCTCCTCTTTGCACTATGGACATATCCTTTTTCTCCATCTGCTGGCATCTGCTAGCAGCATAAATGCTGCTTCCACCTCCCAGTTTGCAAGCTGCTCAGAGACTTAGCTCAAGTCACAGCCCTGAAGATGCCAAAGGATTTTAAGTTAGTAGAAAGAGCGGCTCAGAGCATTTTTCTGGGTATACCTGATACCTGTGGCCTGTTACATACCCTTGTATTTTGGCATAAAGCTTCATTCTGAGGCCTGACACTTGGTACAAATATGACAGCAACCCAGTGGCATGTAGGTCTGAGTAGGATTATGGGCAAATGCCATTAATAAGCAGATGTACCAACACTGGTCCCAACAATGCATGTCTTGACATGTGGATGGTGAAAGGGAGGGACAAAACTATAATCTTGAGAAGTGCAACTGGGAGGTGTTTAGGATTGTGATGTTTACTGCCTCTTTGCTGACTGTTGCGCTCCACGTATCTGCCCAAGCAATCCAGTTTGTTCAAGGCAAAGTCAGCTTCAGGGACTAGAAATACTTGCATTATCTTTTATCAGTTCTCACTCACGAACCAGTAAACAGCAGTTGAGGGATTTCTTGAATTACCTTCTAATGCAACAGGCCACGTTTGTTTGAGGACTGTGCCCCGAAATGTTGGTCTTACATCACTGGCAATTTGCACTGATATGCAGTGAAGGAGAAGCATTCGCAATTCAGGCAGCAGTCTCACCTGGGAGGCCATAAAAAAAGGCTGAAAGGTGGTCCCTGCACCTTCCAGGAAAGGTCTTTCCCTGCCTGTGGGAGTGCTTGCTGCCTTCTGCTCTAGGGCAAACATGAAGGAGCAACATGATTAAGTGCTTGCAGTAAGGAAGCAATTTCAGCTAAGAGTTTACACAGCTAAGGCTACCTTTTGTTTGAGAATACACTGGGCAGAAGCAGCAGCAAAAGACCATTGACACAGTGAAGAAGAGCTGAGAGTTAGTTTAGGATGCTCCTGCATCAAATCTGTTACTGTCTGAAAGCACAGGTTAGCTTAGCATATGCTAAATACATATTTGGCTTTAAATAACATTGGTGTGACCTCTATATTACTGGGTACGCTGATAATATTTTAAGATGCTTTCGGAAGAGGTCTGGATGCAGCTGCCAGAGTGTGGAAGGGCAGTATGGTTCTCATCAAAACACAACTGGGAGGCACAGTTAGCACAGTACATCTCTGTGAGATACGACATGTAAGGCAAGAGGAATTCAGTTGCTGGTCACAGGCTATGAAGGGCTCAGAGACACAACCCAAATTTACCACAATATAACAAGTTACTCCATTGTAGCTGTTCCTGCATTTGCTCCTCATGCATGTTACTGTTTGGTTAAAATTCACATCACCTTTATTCTTTGAGGCTTGGGCTGAGGGACTTCACCTCTGTCACTGCTCTGACTTTGATGCATGACCAATCCCCTTGGATTCAATGAGATTTAGGAGTTCTGCATGTGCCCTAGCTTTCGTAAGATTTACATGATGCAGATTTTTTAAATTTAAGATCATAGGGAGGTACAGGTTGATTAATATTTAATATATGTAATGCAACCATGGCTCCCTACTTGGCAAATTAGGCAAGTATAGAATCACAGAATCATGGAATGGTTAAAGTTGGAAGGCACCATAAAGATCATCTAATTCCAACATCCCTAACACCTCCCACCAGACCAGGTTGCTCAAAGCTCCATCCAACCTGGCCTTGAACACTTCCAGGGATGGGGCATCCACAATTTCCCTGGGCAACCTCTTCCAGTGTCTCATCACCCTCAGAGTAAAGAATTTCTTCCTAATATCTAACCTAAATCTACCCTTTTTCAGTTTAAAACAATTATCCCTCATCCTATCACTACACTCCCTGATAAAGGGTCCCTCCCCATCTTTCCTGTAGGCCCCCTTTAGATGCTGAAAGGCTGCTATAAGGTCTCCCCAGACCCTTCTCCCGGCTGTAACCTGTCCTGTGCACTGCGTGGGTCTGACCAGCATGGTACTTGCTAAAATCCATCAGGAATCAGTCAGTTTAGTGAAGAGGTGTTGTCCCACTCAAACAAGCAGCCTTTTAAGAAATCTCCTAAAAATCTGACCCTAAGCCTCCTGCCTTCTGAAGAACACGAGTGGTAGTGCAGGCAGCCATTTCTTAGACTTGTTGTTTTAAAGGTACTTACACTATAAAGAACTGGCATAACTGGTTGCCTGTATGAAGAGCATAACATACATAAGCTTCGACTGTAGATAGTCTCAGGCATTACCCAGTGCAACAGCAGCTAACTGATACTGCTGACATGAAATGTACTGTCAATATGGAGTAGTTAAGAAGAGGACCTGATGCCAATTTTGCATCTCATTTACCTTCAGAGAAGGAAAAGGGATCAGCAGGAGGTCTGCACTGCTCCCAGAAGGCTGAATATGGATCAGATGCAGATCAGAAGCAGTATCACAATGTTAACATGCAACATGTGCTCAGGATAACATATGCTTCTTTTTAGCAGAGATTTGCAGCTTGGGTACAATGCCATGCTAACACGGCTATGTAATTTCCAGAGAACTTAGAGTACAGGCAAAAGTCATTTGAGTACATCTATACCTGCCACGTAGCCGCACAGACAAGAATGCATCTAAATTTACTTTTTAAATTTTAGTTGCAATTATATGAAATTATGGTGCATCTGCATTGTTTCATTAAAGACAGAGACAGCATCTGCTTTGAACATAGCAGGAAGAAAGCATTGCTGGCTAGACCAACTCTGATAACCTGAAAGTAGCTTTTGAAGCCTGTTTTTTGCCTTTGAGGTAGCCATATGCATTCCAAAATGCAGGTAATTGTCTGATAGGCAATTACAAGGGTTTGATTTATTCATTTTCACAAGGGAAAAGATTTGAATACAAATATAAATATTGCCAAAGCAGATTGCATAAATGGCAGTCTTCTTATGTAACTCTGGATATGTGTCATAGGCAAGCATTTACAGAAATTCAGCAAGATTCCTTCATTAAGTACAGATTAATTCTAGCTGATGTCTAGCTTCAGCTGCTTCAGGTCCAACTGAAAATGAGTCTGCAAAAATGTGTATTTTCTCATGTCAGTTTGAAAGCTTCTGAACCATTGATCAAACAAATTTGGAAGATTCTTGAAACATTCAGCAAAGGGAAAACAATCACGTGTATTTCTTGAGCATAAATTGGCAAGAGGGAAAGGTCATTCTATTGACAGGCTGCAAACAAAGGGCACTTTTTTCTGGCAGCTGCAAACAAAAGTCACCGCTCCCTCTGAAGAGTAATATTTGAGAGCTTGAAATGTATTTTCACAGCAGGCAAAAGTCAAGAAGTGGCTCAGGCTGTCCAGTACACATAAGATGTCCCCTGTGCCTACTGTCCTCACTTCTCCTGCTTCCACATCTCCCACAAGAACGGTACAGCACCTGCTAAGTAAAATTAAGAGAGGGAAAACACCAAATTGGGCAGCTGAATACCTTTAATCTGTTGGCTTCTGCTGTCTGACTGCTATGGTAACCATCTACATAAGGTTGGAGTCTACTAACAAAATTGTCAATGTTACTATTCTGAAATAATGGTATTTACAAATAAGACATAGTTTGGATAAATGGAGCTAATACATCTTACAGCTACGGTTTTAGGCTAAAGCATTGATGAATGCAACACTATATCCATTGGCATTTAGACTATTTTCCTTACAGACAAATGCATGGAAAAAAAGTCTATGACATCTTAAAATTTGCTCAAGACAAATAACTTATTAGTTTTATAGTGAGAATGGTTTTGATGCTTGTAATTTGTGTATCCTAGGCATATAACGCTGGTTGATGTCTTTAGGGTTCTTAATAAGGCTTGGCAATGTCCTGTGGCAAGGTTGTGCCTACATTTACTGAGATCATCTCTGCTTTTACATTGCATCAGTTAAAAACAAACTTACTATTTTCTACACAGTAGCATTAAAAAATAATTATTAGGAAGGATTGGGTTTTGCTATTTTAGAGGTAAATTTAATCATGTTTGCATTCTTTCCTGTAGGTGGAACAGACACTCAAACTTTCAGTTTTTGCAACAGCCTAATACTAATACTTATTTGCTAGGTTCAGATTTTGGTTTTGCATTTAGTGCGTAGCTCTTCTCTGTTCTGCTACATAACAGAGGGCATCACTTGAACTGGTTTTTCTACTTCTAGTCAGCTATGTTACAATTTTTGTACAATATACATTTTATTTCTTAGTTTTGTCACAGATCCAATAAGACAATAGGAAAGTGAATCAGATTCTATATTGCCAATAATGAAAACACTTATCCCATCTTCTTTATATACTGTGTGATTACAACAGTGTTATTAGCAGCAAAATAACTACAATGCGCTTAAGATGCCAAAGGGGCAGTCCACTAGCAAGATACGTGAGTCAGTAAAATGAGTCTTGGTTTCCACGTCTCAGAAGTAGCATGCTTGCTGCAAATCAGAAAAATCTTTTGTATCTATAAACTTGGCAAATTTTAGCAAAAAAAGCACACAGTCAATAAACATGTAATTCTAATTTTCAGAAGAGAATCAACAAACTTGACTACAACCCTAGCAAATACAATATTTAAAAAATGTCATTTATCACACAAATATCAAGAGGCACCAGTTTTGTATAGCTCATGCTGTCTGTTTAAGGAGTGAGTCCTCCTAATATTTCATGTAAGGGAATGAAGTTTCCTCATGCAAACAGGTTTCTTGTAGATATTCTTCTCAACTGCACATACTGTGAAGTATAACTTACAGTGCAGAAACTGCAACAGCTACTAGACTGGTCTCTTGGTATATTTAGGAAAGTAAAACATACACACACAAATTTGGAAGGCTGTTTATCCCTCAAAATTAACTAGTTTCCTTACCAGATGCAAGACCAAACTGAGGAAACTCTAGAGACTGAGTCGTCTTTTCCTATTATGAGAACGTTGGCTGTGAAATTGGTCCTACCCATGAGACTCCTGAGATTCTTTCACTGGGACGTGTACTGAAGACCCAGTCCAACTTAAAGTTTATACATCATTTGTCACACAGAGAATTTCTATTAAAAATTTTAGACCTACATCATTATGCACCATCTCACCATCATTAAGTATGTTCTTCATGGCTGACTAAAGTTAGCAGAGACACACTAATAATCAGAGAGATATTACTGATGAGAATTGTTAATGCCTCCTTTCGTAAGGACAAGCTGCTGACCACATTCAAGCATGTGATAGTTACATCTTCTTTCCAGCTATCTTTGGATACCAACAGATTCACAAATTCTTGCCCTGCCTGGCACCCATTCCTTTTAGAGAACTATCTCAAATGGTGTCAGGTGGCTAAGTATAGACACATATAGAGACTTTATTTTATCTTAATCAGACTGCACAGACTAACAGAATATTAAGCTTGATGAAAGGTCTTCTCACAGCAAGAATCAGAAGTAATTGTCCTGATCTTTTAGGTATTCTCACCATTGACCATAATGTATTTGTGGCCTACACAGATGTATTTCAGGGATTTCACTTTGATAGGGGATTCCAGACTGCTAGCGAATTAACTTGCTCCTTGAACCCTTTCCAGAAGAACTGACTGTACTCTCTCTTGACCCTTCTCTTGTTTGGTGAGTTATACAAAAACCTCAAGAGGATTCCTACTTTCATAACGAGTTTAACATCTCCAATACTTTCTCATTAAACACAAATTACGAATTTCTCATTCCTTTGGCAGGTCTGACAGCAAGGGACAGCTCAGTCCAGGAGTGAAGTTTGGTAGTAGAAAGGCATTTGGGGCAGCAGATAGAAGTCTTTTCTGCCCTGTTCACTGACAGAGCCTTAGATTTTACCTCCGCACTGAGTTTTACTTGCAGGGTAGGAGAGGAGTTGCTTTTAAGATATTGATGTTGAGGGTGACTGAAGCCCTCGGCAGCCTAGGACAACTGCAGGGCAGCCAGAGGGCTCCCCAGCACAACTCCCGGTCAATTGTTCAGAGCCAGCTGCAGACTTAAGTTAACACATGTATCAAACACCAAGTTTTCTATCTCTCTAATTAGGGATTTTATAGATTTCCTGCCACTCTAGTATCTGAACAATTATGGAGTTACTCCTGCTTCATATCAATGTTGAATTCAGTCATATCCAGTGGCAGGAATTTCTCACTTGAGTGATCCTACCATTGGGATGTGCTGCCCTTGAAGGCCTGAATCTCATACCCTTCAGGGCATGATGCCCTGATTTTTCAGATTAGCATTATATTCACTCTTTTCCTTCTTCTTTTGATTTTTAATTTCTACAGTAAAAATATTGACCAAACCTAATGCTCATGAATTGCATTTTAAAAACAAATATATATAAATATATATATATAATGATAGTATTTGCATGCTTTGAAACAAATAATTCAAAGGTGAATTTCATTACAATGTTTTGGCATAAAAAACTGTTATGATAATATGAAAACTTGTAAGTGAAATAACCAGTCCAGTATTCACTCCCAAAGCTCAACACAGCTGAAAAACAGAGTATTAAAATTATGTATGTGAATAGTCATGTTACGACTATAGTATAGTAAAGAATCTTTAAAGGACTATATGTTCATGAAATGTTTTTTTAAAAGGCTCTTCAAGTTAGAAGTGCACATCCTCCATAACTCCCTTCAATCCTGAAACACTGCAAAGGTTTCACAGAAGCAGTTTCTTTGTACGTGGTGAAAATTTCCTATAGATATCCAGGCATATTTGCTGCTTGAATTTCAAGTGTCTTCCAGGATTCTTGTCCAAATATTAATAAGTTTTTAAATGTCAGGCACCGTGTTTGCCAAATACATATAAAGTTTAATGTGGTTTCTCAAACACATACAAACAATACAGGGAATTTTTCTCATTTATATTACTTACAAAGTGATGAATCTTCCCATTAACATTGTTTAGAGGGTGGGAAATGCTTGTTCCAAGATAAGAGAGGAAATTTCATAATTCAGAGAATAAGTTCAGGAACAAAAAAGCTCCTACACAGAGGTTCAGCCTTTGCTAACAATAAAGAAAGTGAGACGCTTATAAACATTGTAAGCAGAAACTCAGTCATAAGTAAAAAGCTGGCAGAAAAGAAATAAATGCCGCCTTAGCTGCGAGGACAACAGTAGTTTACCAATGAAATTAAATCAGTGGTCCGTATAATCCTGTTTCTGACAGCAGACAATACTTGATAGTTACAGGAAATCACAAAAAACTCCAAAATTAAGAAACACAGCTGATCTCTCCGTAGAGGAAATGCCTTCCTTACTCCAGCTAAATTCTGATTAATTTAGCCATGAATGTCTCTGTGCAATATTTTGCAAAGTTGTCAGCTAACTATCCGTGGCTATTCTTATTAATTATCCAAATATCTTCTTTTAAAATCTTTCAAAGCTCTTGCCTGACTAATATTTTTGCATTGAATTCCAACACTTCATTTTGTGTACTATAAGAGATATTCCCTGTTGTCAATTTTTAATTTTTTAACTCTTAGTTAAATATTTGTCATTTTTTTCATCAGCAAGTATGAAGTAGACATCCCCTTCTCATAACTCTTCATAGCCTTCTCTTTTTCACTATTATTTGTATATAACTGATGCCTCTTTAATTCATCTCTTTCCTGAATGACACCTGCTCTCCAATATCTTCTTACAGTTTTCCGAAATGGGTCAGACTCTCCTTACCTACTTTCATTTTGTCATTTAGAATGATAAAATTCAGTCTCAATTCAATATGCCATTAGTTCTTAGAAATATATTCTATTGATTGTGCACAGTAGCAACTTATTTGTTTGCTATTACTAAGCACAGTTTCTCTCTGAGCTTTCCGCAGGCATGATGGTGGTAATTTAAAATGTGAAAATAAATATTCATATTTATATTTGAAATTTTTCCACTCTATATATTAATTTACCAGCATTTTATTTTGCTGGTCATATAGCTCTTCTTAGCTTTGTGAAATGTTCTGACTACTTGTCTCACATAGATGTCAACTGTCTTTTCCAGATCATTAATAAATATATATCAATACATACATTAAGCATATATTGAAATATTGTGTTAGTGCTATTATTGGTTTTTAATTTATTTATTTCTGTTTCTTTTTACTTTAATTTTTTGTCTTCTATGCAGGCCTAGTCAATGACTTTTTTTTTTAAAATAATAGCTGTTTGGATGGACATCATTAAAGACTGAATAAGACAAACTAAGTCTTCCATTATCTGTAGTTCATGTGACAATCTAGATTTCACTAAAATATTCAAAATGTTTTTTTTTATTGTGCTTTTATTGGCTTTATTTGGTGGTGTTTTTTCTCTGTTAAAGTAAATGCATGTCTACCTTGAGGCTGTTCTCAGCATCCCTGATAATGTCAAGAAAGCAAATAGTCTTAGAGCAATCTTAGACACTTAAAATAATTCTTATGTGTACAAAGATACTTCAGAAAAGAAACAGTGCTCTTCTTTTCTTTCAAGACAATCTCCTGCAATGTTTAACACTTCTGTGTATAAGGTATATCAATTCAGATCCATTATTTTAATTTCTATTATGATTTGGTTTTTTGCTACATTGTTTACTGTGTAGTGGTAAGGAAAAGAAGTTCATACCCTATGAGAAAAATGGTCAATTAGACATGAAAAACATTTTTTCTCCATTTTTAAGGCTAACTTAGGTTGCATGAAAGGAAAAGGACTTTCTGAGAGGTTACTCAGCCTTGTAAATTGATTTCAGAAACTTTATGTATATGCATGTAGGGCAGCATGGAAGAAAAGAGGAGACCCTCCCACGCAAACAGTAAAACTTCGGAATATGAGTGTCAGAAACTAATTCAGGTACGTAAGAAGGAATAGGGTCTTACAGAACTTGAAAATGCTGACAAAATGCTTGAAGTTGAGATAATATAAGGTGAAGCATAAGCAGGGGTGAAAAAAAAAAGAATGATATAATGGTAAATGATGGGCAAGGATGATAACTTGTGTTGCTGACTTTCATGGAAAAAAGTGTGTGAAAAGATGTTTTTAAAGAAGCCAGAGAGATGTTGCATTAGTTATGGGATTAGGATCTGCGAAAAGAACACACCCTTGAGGAGAGAAATCTTTGTGACACTGAGAAAGATGACGTAAAATTGGAACTTATATTGCCGTGCAGAGGGAGCAGGGAGAGAATTCAAATATACTACTTTTGGTGCTGGTAATGTGAGCTTACCCTGTGAACTGTGTCCGATGTATGAATAACATAATGTTCTGAGAGGAAGACCAAGGGGTCTGATTCTCTGTGTGTGATTTGAAGGCAAACAAGTGGATACCCAAAACATAGCTAAGAGATGGTTCAGGTCTTTGGTGAAGGGTAAAAACCAGCATCAAGAGACAGTAGTTATAACTGTGATGAGATAGCTCACAGAAAACATTAAGTTCAAAGTTCCTTCAGGATGTGCCAGAATAAAGTATGAAGGACAACAAACCACATGGGGAGGTAGCTACAATGGAGCAAAGCCAAGAATACATAACATCTGATACTGCTCCTGATGATTATCTGACATCTGGTGGTATAGCTAGCAAATATTTTTGTATCTTTTGTTACATTACTGGAAAGTTCTCAAATGTTATGCAAATCTACACAAGAAGTTACCTCAGTAAATTTTTTCTGATTCAAACATTTTCATAAAGCTGAAAGTAACTTTTAATAATAATTTTCCCTTGGATTTCCAAGTGTCACATATACCTTTACATTAGAGTAATAAAGTAAGAGTTACGGGACATGAGTGTTAAGTAAAACAAGTCTAAGAGAAAAATGCATAAAAATATGGGGGTAGGGGTGCTTACATTGTTTTTTGCATAGTTCTCCCTCATGTCATACTGTGGCAGTGGAGGTCAGCTGAAGGACTCATACTCACAATTACACATTCAACCAGGCAGGACCTGAAGGAAGAGACCTCCACCAAAGGATCTTCATTCCTGGGATGCATTTCTTTGTTAATCCACTGGAGATGGCAGTCACTGACTCCAGGTCACACAATTTTTTGCCCACTTGCATACTTCGTATTGTACAAAAGAAATATCTAGCTTGTTCTGACGGGGGAATGTGATATCTTAACACTCTTTCAAGTTGTATGTTTATTTCACAAACACTATACAATGCACATAATTACTTCAGAAATTAAATATTGGGCAGTGGTAGATTATGATCTTTTTCAAAATGTGTGAAAAGCAAAGCAGAATCTTGCTTTTTCCCTATTTATGCTCTTCCTTTAATTTGTTTAATTTTAGTGTTTTCCAGCATGAAAATACATAAGCACATTTTGCTTCTATTAAATTTTAGAATGTTTTACTTCTACTGGGCAAGAGTTTCACTGGCTGAACTTTCCTATGGTTTTTGGGTAGCAAGAGCTCTGCGGGGAAAGTTTGTTTAAAAACATTCCTGTTTTTTAAGTATTTACTTATTCTATTTATGTTCTTAGAAGAAATATTTCTCTCTGCTTTCACCTTTATGAAATCTTTTTCTTTATTGTTTAAACAAAGTTCTATTTTTTCACTAAATTTAATTTACAGTTTCAATGAAATATGGATTGTCACAAACATTATCACATTCTGCTTGAAGTGTAAGGCACATTTCTTTGATCATACTTGCTCTCCCATAAACATACAGCAGCGCGTATATCCAACCAACTCTCTAGCTCAAAGAAAACTACCAAAGGGACACATTATACTGCTCACACAATTCTCCTTAGAGATGGAGAGAAAACAAGGTGTGTATGACAGATGAGAGTTATACTGCTGAATGCAGAACTGGTGTTCGCTCAACAGCCACAGTGGAGACAGTGGTAACAAGAATCTACTTAGAACAAAATAGGAGACAAGATAAACTTCTTATTTCACTTAATTGTTTATTTAGCTCAAAGATACTACGCTTTCAAAAGATGTGAGAAAGAAAGTATTATTCTTAGCATTATGTGAGCAGTTTCACATGCAGAGTTTTTTGGGGTAATGCTTGTTAATGCTTATATGTTGCATTTCAGAAGAGCTGAACTTTTATTATAGAACAACTCTAATACGCTTTTTTTCTGGGAAGACCCCTTTTCAATACACTTGTCCATGCCTGAAAGCTCCGAAGTCACAGGCATTATGAATCCAGTTGTTAGAGATATACTTTACCAAATTTATGCTTAAATGAGAATAATTCCTTGAAAATACTATTCAGTGGCCTAAATTCTTGGATTTAAAAAACTGTATTTAGTGCAGGATCAGTGAGACAGACAAAGGTATGTTAAAGCATCTAACGAAAGACAGAGAAGCCTCACGACTCTTCAAAGTATGTGGTGGCTTCGGTTACGTGGTGGCTCCAGGGGATTCCTGAAGCACAGTGTGTCTATGAGTGCCTCCAAACCTGAATGGAGTAGACAGGAGGAAGTCTGTAGTCAGGGATATAGCATCTGATATATGGAGAACTCCTAAATACCTGGTTAGGAATTGAGAAACATGTAAGTGGTGGAGATGTAAGTGACCCAATGTCTAGCCTAGCCTAGCCATCAGTAATTCCTAATGGATTTGCTCAATTTCAAGGGAACAAACTGTACTAAACGCTACTGCTAGGGACTACACGCTATTTCTCATAAGACTGGGGACAATGGAACAAGAATAGCAAAATGGATTTTGGAAATCTTTCATCATTGCTGCCTAAAATGCAGCATTTCTTTAAGATACACACAGATAGTTCTTGAAATCCATGTAAGGCTTACAGGGATTAAGAAATAGCAAATAAAAGAAAACTGCTTGTTTGCACTTATTTGTGATGACTCATTATGTAAGTCCTGCTTCCTTTCATTGCCACTAACTCACTATGTCGTGTTGGAAATAAACAGGAGGCAAAACTACGCAGTCAAATGAAAATAGGGAAGAAGTGAGACGGATAGTCTGACTGACACAGATCAGAGAAGCCCAGGTTTTATTTATTCTTAAATCCGCTCCCACAAAAACAGCTACTCCCTTGCTTGGGAGTTAGAAGACTTGAGAGTGAAAAGATCTTTCCATTTGCATCTGATAGGAAGTAAGTGAAATCGCACAATATAAATCTTAAACTCATTTTCCCATGAAGTGAAACAAAATGAACAGCTTTAATAATATCACTCACATTACGTAACTGTTGCCAGAGTTTCCAATTTTAAATTTGTGAATGGAGCAACTTCATACAAGTTTTCCCAAAAAATCCTTCTAGGATTATGAGTGCATGCCCACACTAAATGTACAGCAAGGGAATAACTCACTTAAATTTGATATAAAGATTATTTATGAGATACATTTTTCTCTTTAAAAAATTTTGCTTTTGCTGAACTTTTAGACAAAAAGTCATGGCATCATAATAAAAATTTCCATGAGACATAAATTAAGACTTCCCTTCAGATACGAATTGCTACTTTAGATGTCAGCCTGAAAATGTCAGGGCCCTGGGGGTACCACCATCCCGACTGTCCCTGCCTGGCACCCTGGGGCTCCCCCACATCAGCCCCCCGGGGCCATCAGCCCCTGCCCCAGCGATGCTGCACCAGGGCTGGTCTCCAGCTCCCCACAGCCCTGCAAAGCCACAGGCCCACCTCCCAGTCCATCCTCGGCCCATTCCCAGGGAGGTGCCCGGGGCTGGGGCTGGCCTGGGGCCCGGCGGCTGCCTGCTCCCGCCGGGGCTGGGTCAGGCCCTGGTGGTGAGGCCTTCTCCTGATGGACCCCCATGGGGAGCCCCCGATGACCAGCCCTTGCAGTGCCCTGATGGAATATGTATCAAACCATCTGTATGATGAAACTGTCACGGCCCAGAGTATAAAATCATAGAATCGTTTTGGTTGGAAGGGACCTTTAAGATCATCAAGCCCAACCATTAACCTAGCACTGCCAAGTTACCATGTCCCTCAGCAACACATCTACACATCTTTTAAACACCTCCAGGGATGGTGACCCAACCACTTCCCTGGGCAGCCTGTTCCAATGTTTGATAACCCTTTCAGTGAAGATGTTTTTCCTAATATCCAATCTAAACCTCCCTGACCAACTTGAGACAATTTCCTCTTGTCCTGTCGCTTGTTACTTGGGAGGAGAGGTCGACTCCCACCTCGCTAAAACCTCCCTTCAGGTAGTTGTAGAGAGCGACAAGGTCTCCCCTCAGCCTCCTCTTCTCCAGGCGGAACAACCCCAGTTCCCTCAAACGGGTGCAGTTTAGTATTTATTAGTTAGGCTGGCGTGCTTTTCAAAAGCTTAGCTGCCATTGTTGCCTTCAACGCTTCCCCACGTAACTAGGGGCCCCTCGTCCTCAGGAGGAGCAGCACTCTGGGTGCTGGAGAGAAGGATGGCGGGAGCGGGGCTGGAAAGCAGGTCTCCTGGCCCTGGCAGGCAGGCAGAGCTGCAGGTACCCTCGGGCTGTGCCGGCAGCCTCTGCCATACCTCTGGACATGCCTCAACCTTGGTGCAGGAAAGTGATTTGCTTTATGGGTTCAGGGAAAAATGTAAATCTAATGCCAATTAAAGAGTTTCCACTACAGATTGTAATTTAGGCATAGCTGTATGAAGCAGTACAAATCATATCAGACACTTGCATAGCTAAACCAGCACGGCTTCACTTGTGTGTTTGTCTCAATTTCACTAAAATGAAGATAATCTCTTTTTTCCCATTAACCTTGCATAAAGACGTGGGCCTCTGTGCCAACAGCCTTTCTCCCACTGTTTCTCAGCAACCGTCTTTTTGGCCTGAGCATCTACATGGTAATATAGGTATAATTAATAAATGTTGCTTATTCCTAATTGGTGCTGTAGCCAGCCCTAACTGGGGCAGTACAGCAGAAGGGATGGTGACTCACAGGGAGATTTGAAGGAGCAGATATTAATGACTCCTTACACACCTTGCCTGAAGTAAAGCTCAAAACCGTGATAATACATCACGCTGTTGAACCTAATCCCAGCAATAGGTCTGCATTCTGGTCACGACAATGCCATGCGCTATAGCGCTTGCTGAGCTGATCTTATTAAAACTTACAACTTCCCCTAGGCTTTAATTCAATCAGTTACTGCCTCAAAAAGTTCAACTGCCTCAATTAGGGTTTCAAGAAGTCTCAGACCAAGTCACCAATTGGACCTAAAGCCTACTCAAGACACTCAATGGCTAGTGTCTTGGGACAAAATTTAAAAAAAGGTAAAGAATGGGAGAAATGAGAATTGCCAGTCTTATTGACTTTATTAATAAATTGGAATATGTCCTGCATGCTCTAGGCTTCTCCTACCCCTTTGCCTTGTTACCCATTAACTTCCTCTGAAACAATTATTTGCCTTGTTAATTTCAAATTATTATGTCCTTCTTAAATCGGAGGGCACTAGCATTTTCTTTGGAAAGTCTCAGCTTGCATTTCACCTTCTGTTTCATTTGTTGGGAGGAAGGGGGGAAGACGCAGAAAGACTTGCCATGCTTGGAATGAAGTTAAAACCATACAGCATACTCGTGCTTTTATGGGAAATATTTTAATTGTCTTGAAATCTGAAATTTTCTCACACAACTGAGCTAATCAGAAAATTTAAATATATATCTGGTATTATTACTTCTGAACTGGTGTTGTAAGAAGGGTTTACATTAACAGAAAAATGGTAACAAGAATGAAAATACATGTACTGAAAAAAAATGAAAAAAAAGCCTAAAATTAAATAAAGCATGCATGCATTTTGGATCTTCTATCTTCAACATCATTAAAGGGCTAGTCCACTTGCTTGTTTGTGTGCTTGGCCTTGCAGTTTATGTAATTCACTGCTTTTAAGTAACAAGAAAAAATATCAGTGAAACTAGCCATTTTTAATGTTTCCATAGTCTAAATGAGTACTTGTCTAGATTGCTAAAATACTGTACAACAGGAATCCCCTTCCAACTAATGCATTGTAATTACAATGCCAGTAATAAAATGTGAGCTTTTTTTTTTCTTGTAGTGGGCAGTCACTTAAAATGACTCATTGATGAAAGATCCTGTCTGAAAAGCTACACTTCATACAAAATACTGTATATAAACAGATCACTATATTTGAAAGACTTTTTAAAATTGCAGCACTATAAATCTGTTTTAAGAATGGATAAATTAGTTTTGTCCATCATATTTTAGCTTTAATTCATTTAGTCCAAGAAAATCTTTCTTCACTTGGCAGACACTCATACTTCATCTTAATTTGGCTATTTTCTAAAGCTTGTGTTGATTTCACTTGTAATATTTTGCTGCCTTTTAATGGAGACAGATTGTATTTCATACTTCACTCTGTTACGCAGGTCTTAAAATGGCCCTGTAATAAGGAGCACTTGTAAAGTACTTGACCAAGTACCATAAAATGTGTATGATAAATACATATGAAACAATATTTATTATTCAGTAACATATTGGCCCATCAGCCATACATGTATTTTTCTACATGTATAAAAGCCTTACCCTGTTTAAAACCTGTTCTGATTGTACTAGCATTGTATGTCTGTGGTTTTAATCCTGGCTTAGGCCTACTATTAATGTCAAACTGAGAAAACAGAAATGCAGCACATGGAATGTGAAACTGTAATTTTATTTTGTAATAGTGCAAAAAGCAGAGGGTACAGAATCTCCACCTTTGGAGAGATGCAAAAATTAGACAGGACCCTGAGCAACATGATCTAACTTGGATGTTGGATCCAATTTATGACTGAGTAGACTGTTGGACCGGATGACCACCAGACATCCCTTCTCCCCACAGTTATTCTGTGCTTATATGATTCTGCACTAACATGTTTCCATCAGAATACACCACATTGCAGAAGTGGTATGATATAAGGCAAGTAATGATGCAAGTTTTGTACCGATGACAAGTATGTCATACTATCAGTTGAGTAAATCATGTCTTCCTCTGATGTAGCATAAGCTTATACAGATTGTTAAGAAGGTGCATGGATTGCATTGAAGGAAACATAAGTTTAATT
The DNA here is from genome assembly GCA_013398295.1 of Chionis minor. Lineage (NCBI taxonomy): Eukaryota > Metazoa > Chordata > Aves > Charadriiformes > Chionidae > Chionis > Chionis minor. The sequence goes on from VZSF01000206.1 coordinate 1,571,490, forward strand.
ACATGCTGAAGTGATGGCATACATAGGGTTAAAATTAAAAATTCCTTAGAATCATTATTTGTTTTTTTGCTTTGGCATCTAAAGAACAACTACAACATATTAAGCAAACTTAAAAGTTGAATGTATGTATTACATGCCCTTCCTGTAAATCGTTACAATCCACCGAGTATGAGTAATGATTTTCTTATAAATATACAGAGACTGAAACCCCCAAAACACTTCAAGTGAGAAATAAACATTATGAGATGAATTCATACACAAGGAAGTATCCATAAAAATGTAATTAGTTAGGAATGGAAGAAATTGACAAAGGATCAGATCCCAAGTATAACAGATGTGGATTTTAGGAGCCTAAGCATAACAACTGCACTTCAAAACTGCTCATTCTATGGCTGCCTAGCCCTGGTGGTGCTTATTCATGACAAGAAAATGAGAATTTTAATTCAGACACCCCACTTTCCACCTAATGAGTAGACACAACCCAGAGGAAAATGTCATGGAAAAAGAATCTATCCTCTACTTCACATACTGATTTTTTTCCAAAAAGGAAGTAAGTGACAGAAGGAGACGATCTCTGCAGCTTACGGAGTATCCACTTGGAATGGAGGCATCCTGAATTGTGAACCCAGGGCTGTTTATGCACTATAGTCTAGAAAATCATTAACAAAAAAGAAGAAATACTCCGCCACCAAAACTGCGCGTTTTGATTGCGCATGAGATTAATTTAAAGGGTACAGGACAACTGAGGAAGCTGTTGCAATTAAAAGCATGAAGCAGGAGTGTAGACACTGGGGTTGAAATACCTCTACTCTTAATGCAGAGCTGGCCCAGGCTCGAGTAAAATGTGATATAGAAAGCAGAAGAAATCAACAGACTACATGAACAAAAGAGAAGTGTGCATTTTTAGTACAACATAAGAACGACATTAATTAAATGCCTGCACTGGCCAAAGAAGATTTGGATAAGCAGAAAAATAAATTACTCCTTCAGACAGTGATAGAAGGAAAGGATTAGCTGGAGCCAAATCAGTCAGACTGTGCTGCAAGGATGACCTAACCCTAGGTACTGAAGGCATGGCTGAAAATAATGAAAGTAAATTTGAAAACAAAAAATGTGGTGTTAACATCCTCCTTAAATATTTCTTTGGTGCTATTTATTTTTTATTTAAAAAATGTTTAAAAATGTTTTTTGAAGGGACTGTGTATCATCAGTGAAGATGAGAGTAATATGTAAATAGGTCAATAGATAATAGGCAACACACATACTTTCATTAGATACAGAAAATTTTTGCATAGAGTTTAATAGCTGACACTGCCTTTGTCTGGTCCAATATGACAGTATTGGGACAAAAGTGCAAACAGACACGTGAGTTAGTAAGGAGGATGGCGCACAACCTCTTTCACAAGTCTCACATTTCCATCACATAGCGCTGTTGTCATTCATTCCTTTTGCCCTAGGTCCTCTCTCTTGCTAGTGCATTGTAGCTGCTCACCTCTTGTTACATATCACTGGTAGTGGCCAGCAGTCATACACCCACAGTGCTCAAGTGGCAAACAATTCCTTAAGCTCCTCCTAAGACAGCCATGCTCTCACTTAATATGCAACAGCTACACAGGCACTTGTGTCTTACTATCTGTACTAGTTGTGCAGATCAATGCTGCTGAGCCTTTCCAATTCATACTTCAACAACCAGCATATGCATTTGTCGTTATACTTGCTGACCTGTGTAAGAATCTTCGTGCAGTCTCTGCAGCAGTAGGATGTGCCCTCTGCCATGCACATCCATACAGCTTAACGGCATCCTTACATAGGCTGTTAGTCATGCTGTTCCATAGGTCTCCATGATTTGTGATCCTGCCAAAGACCACATAGGCTTCCAGATGCAGAACTCATCAGATCAGCACAGGCATTGTCAATCAGGATGTTTCTGAAATGGGTGAATTTACAAACAGTAGACAGGTCATCTCCAATTGAGGTTATAGCAAGCACTAGCATAGCGTTTTTCCAGGAGCTGACCACCTAATTGACACAAGCTCTTCATTTTCTTCTTGTTTACGGCTTATTCAAATTAAGCTGCAAGACATACCAAGAAGTTCACCTGTAGCTGGATGCCCTCCCTAGGATTTGTCACCAATGCAGATTATTGGGACAAAAAAAAAATCACAGATGTTTGTTTGGCAACAGCTCCGAGTCTAGAAAGCTTGAGCAGTTTCCCAGCAGCCAGGAAAGATTCCAAAACTCACTTGGAGCTGTGGTTACACTGCCCTGTCCAATACATTTGAGTAGAACAACCTGAATAGGCTTAGTTCAGAAATGTTTCCCAGTTTCTTTCTATTTATGGCAAGGAAATGTTTGGCTAGGGCACAGTCAATCCTGACTCTGCAGTGTGAGTGACTAAGCATCATTAAGAAGTTCTTAGGAAAGCTCAGCATCTTAGTTAGTCTTCAAAGCCTGGATTGACTGTCTGTCAAAAGCTTTAGTGCAGCCAGAGACCAAGCAGAGATCTTGAGGTCACTTCTGATGGTCCTTTTCTCATCCATGCTGAGTAGTGCAATAATTATTAAATGGTGTGCAAATCACCTAGAGCGCACTACCTTCTCTGGATACAACTGGTAACATTTTGGGGCTTAGGTACAGACTAATGACAAACACTGCAAGTGGACCTGTCACTTCACTACCTACCCACTGCGCTGGGATTATTCCACCAAATCTTAGCATACATTATAATGGGGTGGGCTTTTACTCATTCAGGCTCATGGGGGGACTACCATCATTCTCTTTCTTTTTCATGCTAACACTGCTGGTATACTACCCCACAAAAAAAAGAAGAAAAAAAAGACCATAAGCACCATAAGCAGGTTGGACTCTACAGTTATTCGTGAAGTTATTGTGATTATCCTGAGGCAAAGGACCCAACAAGTCACATCTGCACTGTCTTATGGTCTGTGGGATCGCACTGGTATGCAGGCCAACGCTACATGCACCATTGCCTCAAATACCTATTAGGAATAGCGGTTGCTTATGTGGTATCTATAGACTACTGATCAAAAAATGAGCAGAGGAGCCCCTCTCTCTTTTTCTAGGAGCAGTAAATAACAGGGTCAGTAAGAAAAGTTGGGTAAAGACCAAAGCCAAGTGGATTAATTTGGTGGCAGGGATCTGTGTGGCCAATGAAGATGCACTGCTGGGGGCTAAGTGACTCATGAGCATTTAACACGGGCTCTGTGACAGCTGGACTCTGTCACAGTTGAGTACAAACATGTTGCAAACTAGTTGGGTCTGATGCTTCTTCCCCAGCTGTGCAAGACACTTGGGCTTTGGACTGGGGTATAAAACACTGGCAAGAGATTTCAGACATCAGAGGCCGGAAGGTCTGAGTGGGCAACATGAAGTAAAGAGGTTAAGCAGAATTGGTCTCGTTTGTAAACAGGATGTGGTTATTGGGCAAGAGCTGGAGGCCCCAAAGAAGCTCTGAAATACAGCAGCTAAATCCTGAGAGATAATGGGGGTGTTCGCTGACCTATAAAATTAAAAGGCCTGGTACCATTCCCACTGATGTCCCAGTGAGAAGGAAGGTTGCCACTATTTTTTTACAGGAAGAGCTTAAGTCCCAGAAAGCACTGGTTTGTTGGATGGCATCAACTAGAAAGTGTGAGGGAAAAGAACTGTTGTTGTCTCAACCTTCTGTGTATTATATCATTTGCTTAAATGTTTTGCAAGTATTGCTACAAAGCTGCAATAATAAATGAGGTTTTCCTTGTGTTAGGCACTAATGTAAACAGAAAATGAAATCCAACCTCTCCTCTAAAAATGTATAGTACAATTAAAGAATAGATTCAAGGGCCAACCACATAGAAAGTGACTGTAGTATACAAAAGGAGTGCTTTTAAAGTCCTTTAATTCTCCATCCAGTTTTCAGGTTTGGGGGTTTTGTTGTTGTTGTTGTTGTGGTATTACTATAAATAATGAGACTACTTGTGCCATGAAAGTTGTAGCTAGAAGTGTTCGCAGGGCCTGGCCTAACATACACTGACAACAGAAGTCAAATGGACTATAACTTAAATTCTTAAAGTTTGTACCTGTACATGTCTTTACCTGCAAGTCTGTGTTTAGTCAAACATGGCCAAGTTTTCTTCCCAGTTTAGTGTATTACAGTAAGTGTGTACGAATAGATGGAAATATTAGACGTTATTTCTGTAACTTATAAACTTTATTTCTGTAACTTATAAACTGTTAGCTAAAATATGTAATGGGTAAAGACATACTGAAAATGCACACATTTCTCTCTTAAAATTAAGCTAATTTTCCTATCGGATATTTACTGATCCTTATTTAAGTCTACTTCTTTTATTCCTAGGACTTTTGCCATCTCTGGAAGTATTCTTTCACATTTTACTAAGATGATTTCAGAAAGTGTCCAAGTGTCTTGGTAACACCGGGAAACAGCTCTGTAAGTTCATGACTCAATCACTCCGCAAGAATATGTAAACAGTCTTGGTTTCTTTCAAATGTTTGTATATCATATACCTGCTGGCAACATGGCTGTGAGTTGACATGGGGCTACAGGTCCAAGAAGAGTTTGTGGAATTTGTACTTCTGAGGTCATGATGATGGCTGCATCGCAACTGCTTTGCTGCACTCCGGTTATGCTTATCCCTCTGTGCACCATTACATTTACTGTGCTAATAAAGCGCGCCTGGCTATCAGGCTGAAAACACCGCTTAAAAGGACCATTTTACCGTGTGCGGAGCCTTTTACTGCTAAGGCTCCAGCTGGGAGATACGAGCCAACGTCCTGAATCACATCTCTGCAAGTTTTCCCTCCAAAAGCGATGACTGATCTTCCAGTTCATTTCAGTTGAAAAGAAAGTTCAGGAAAGAGTCACAAATAGTCATTACCTTCAGCGATATAATGACAACTGAAACAAGAGTAATGTCTTACTTTTCTCCTGACCCCTGACTACATCATCCAAACCCGCAACCTAGCAATGAAAGAAAAATAAAAGCAGCACACCGCACCACGGCGGTCAGTGGAAAGAAACGCTTGGCTCTCTGTGCCACCTGCTTAAATTCGTTTTGCCGCCGTCAGAACGAACACAAGCACCTCCGTAGCCCCGGCGGCGCGGCAACGCCAGGGGCTGGCGCCGACTTCTTCGGGCGGCGGTGGCCGGCCCCGCGGCAGCCCTCGGCGCAGCCGGTTGCGGCTACAACGCCGCCAGGCCGGGGCCGCACCGGCGCGGCGGTTCGGGTGAGGGGGGCTCGCGCCCCTCCGCCAACCGTTACCGATGTTGGAAACGCCGCCTCTCGCCTCGCCCGCCGCCCCCGCCCCCCC